>JARYGA010020887.1:0-163099 GCA_030545235.1 Helianthus tuberosus | reverse complement strand
TTGTTTATTTGAATAACCCTTAAAATTTGACAACTAAACTTGTGATCCTTAAAATATATTACTTTTTAGGATTCTTTAACTATAGGATATTTGATCAAGGATCATGTCCTAAATATTTTCAATCTGATTTATTCAAAATTGCTTATTCAATAAGTGTACATCAAAACAATTGAGAATTAAAGAGACAAAAAGGATAACAATACAATATAAGCGACAAAAGATTAAGGTTTTATTTATTAACAAAAGATTAACCCTTAAAAGGTTGTCAAAATTACCTACCCCGAGCATCTACCAGCAATACGTGGCCCGTCCGCTGGGGTAGGTAAAGGGTGTCCATGATAATAGGTTCAAAGTAGTGCAGGAATATAAAGGCGGCAGGATCACAATGGCTTCATCCCCCAAACAGAGGATCCCTCCACCATTTGCAATCCTGCCTATTGTCCAAAGGATCATATATGATCCTTAATCCTAAAAACTATTGTTCAGTACAAACCATCAAATTGTTCAACAAAACAACCATCAAACTAAAAAATTGGGCTCCGGCTATGTCTAGAAGTTTCCTTCATCACCCAATCATGCAGCCTAAACCTTCGCTGCATCACCACCACCGGCTCCACTTGCTTCACCACCTTCACCCTTGCCTCCAGCCTCGATCGCCAAAACCTCCTCAGCCTCTTCATCATCTACAAGATCAGCCAACCTTGCTTTCCAGTCCTCAACATCCCAGCTGCTTCTGTCAAAGTTAGGATCTTGAGCTTCCTGGGCCATCTTTAGTTTTGTCTGATACATTGTGATGGCAGCAGAGACCTTTGCACCTTCTATGAGATCATGCTTTTCATAGTCAAGGTCGATTAGAATTTTAGCCGTCTTAGTCTTGGCATCTTGGAGTTCCTTCTGAAGATCAACAATTTTGAGGTCCTTTAGCAATGCAACCTGTTGGAGGTCGGCAATCTTCCTATCCTGATCCTCAACGTGGCCAACATAGTCCTCAATCTCAGTGAATTTCTGCAAAGGGGATAAAAGATAAGGTCAGGACCAAGTGATCCTCAAATCAGCAGGATATGTCAGCAGGATATACGAGCAGATACAGTGATCCTTACATCGTTGAAGTAATCGAGGAATTGGTGGCGGATCAGAGGCAGACCCTGCAGATCCTCAGCCTCGGAGGCCTTTCTCTTCTTGATTCCCTTTCCTTTGAGGGGTGCCTTGGGGACTGAAGCTGTCGGGCTGGTAGGAGCCTTTCTTTTGGAGGATCTGACGGTGGTGAGATCGGTGACATTGAACTTTGAAGCAGACTTGGTGGATTTTCCAGCACCTACACAACCAAAACAAGATAAGTATCTTTACTTCACTTATATTTCACTATTTATTTAAATTTTTAAACAAAGATACTTACTTGACATCGTGACAGATCCTGAGGATACCTCCTGAGAATCCTGGGTGGTTGTCTTGAAAGTTCTTGTTTCAGGATTAAGTCTCTTGAAAGTGTCGAGTCTCTCTTTGGCAGCAGGAGACAGTCTGAGATGTGAAACGGTGATAGCTGCATAACAAGAAAGCAAAAGTATATGAGTGATCCTTATATCAAAAGAAAGTTCTCTGGTGATCCTTCTCAGGATCCTCCATCCTACCGTGGGTAGCCCATTTCTTGGGTAGATCCTTCCCGTCAGAGATAGAATCTCTCTTGACGAAAAAGAAACGCCGCTTCCAGTTAGCATCGTTCTTGGTAGCTTTGAAGATCGGGTGTTCCTCACCAGGTTTACGTTTGAACAAATAACGATGGGAACCAAAGGTAGTAAGATCATACAGCTCTCCCAGCTCTGACATTCCTAGGTCTATCCCTTCCTGCTCGATGATCCTTTCAAGGGTATACAAAACCCTCCATATCATCGGCATGGCTTGGATATAAGAGATGCCGGTTAGGGAAAAGAAAGATTGGGTGAAGGCTGGAAAAGGATATGTATAGCCTATGGTGAACGGAGTGACAGGAAAAGCAACCCAGTTGTCGGAAATATGATCACTCAGGGCATTGGGATCAAAAGATTTAAACACGGTATTCGCCGGGAAACAGTGGCAGATCCTATCAATCTGCGGATCGGTGAAATAGCAGCGTTCTTTTATGGAATCTTCGATGATCCCCTGGCTCTTCAGTGGGCTGTTTTTCGGGTGATCCTTAGTTGGGGAGTTCCGGAGCAACATCTTTGATAGAATGAGGGAAAGAGAGGGAAAACAGAGCAAAATAAGGAAGAAGATGAAGAGAGAATACCTGTTTATCTTCGGATGCAGTTATAAAGGGAGTATCTCTGAAATTTAAATGCAAACGATCCTATCTATAACTCCTATTTATAATCATGATTGTGCAGGGTTGTTACTTCTGTGACGTCATAGTTGCAACGGATAGTTCTACATCAACGGCTATATTTACGATAGTTAGTTGCGGATAAGATCAAGAAAATATAATTCGTTCATTTTACATATCACTCCTTATATTTTGGGGGCAATTGTTAGGGGAGGATTTTCTAACAATTAGTGATCCTTACTTGTTATCCTAATTAATGATCCTTACTTCTGTGACAGATAGTGATCCTCAGAAGAGCTTCAGGATCAGGATCATGGATCACCTTAAGGATCCTCATACTAACGATTGTTTGTTTGTGTTTTGTATTATTTCGCAGGAGTAAAAAGCTTGACTTGGTCTTGGCAACGTTACTATGGAATATTCCACGGGTATTTTGCACACGTTTGACTGGAAATGGACGTTGTGGAGAACGTGGTAGCTTGGCACAAAAGTCGGATAGTTTGTTAGCGTAGTTAACTTCTATTTTTAAAGGGGTGACGAGCTAGTAATTAGAACACTTAGCCGTTTTCAGCTACACACACTCTCATACAATCGCACTCTTGAAGCTTTCGGCAAACACTTAACAGTTTTCGCTCACTTTTACACATTTCACACTAGTGATCCTTGTACCTAGTTCGTTACTCTCCGGAGTTGTAAACATTTACTGATTTATTTAAGCTTGGTGATCGGTAGTTTCCATCACCCGGGTTTTTTTCGTGCCGGAGATCAACTCTTGATCAAGGGCTTTTTCCCCGTATAAACCTTGTGTCACTTGTTATTTATTTTTCATAGTGATCCTTATTGCTACAAAGTAATTCAAGCATCATACCCCATAACAGAGAGTTTGGTTGCATTATCCTCATCAGATTTTTTAACCAAAACAGTTTGGCGCCCACCGTGGGGCAATTGGTGCTTCATTCCTAAGAAGTTTTTCTGTTGGTGATCATTCCGGTTCATTGCATACAAATACATGGCTTCATCATTGAAGAATACCTCTACTGCAATGTCTGCGGTCAATTCATCTCAGGGCATTCCACCTTTGCCTCCACCACCTTCTGGACCTCAGAAAAATGCCGAGAAGAAACCAACTCCCATTTTCTCCAAACCTCCAACTTCTTCTGCTTCTTACACTCCCACTACTAATGACATGTTTACTTTGATTTTGCAGATGAAGGATCATATACAGCAACAGGATAAGACCAATGAAAGGATTCTCAAAGAAATCGGAGATCTCAAGAAACAAAAGAAAACAGCAGAGGATCATTCCCCACTGGTGCCCAGATCTTTGAATTTTGATACTCCGGTGATTACTTCTCAGCCATCAGTGGTTCCAGATGTTCAATATATGGGTGGACCAAAAGGAGTGCACTACGGAACAACAACAGTGACCCAGGCATCAGGTTCATATTTCCAGCCAGCAGGATCCTATCCTCAGCATATGGGATCCTTCATGAATTCAGGAGGATACTCAGGAGCGCAACAGATTCAAGGATCTTCCTTTGTTCCAGGATCATCCCAGGTTCAAGGATCCTCCTTTGTTCCCGGATTGTCCCAGGTTCAAGGATCCTCCTTTGTTCCAGGATCATCCCAGGTTCAAGGATCCTCCTTTGTTCCAGGATCATCCCAGGTTCAAGGATCCTCCTTTGTTCCAGGATCGTCCCAGTTTCAAGGATCCTTCCAGATGCCAGGATCCTTGAGGAGTTTGCAAACAGGAAGTTCAGATGTCCATCAGGGAGATTTTATTCCGATGCAGACCATTGCTTCTACTGGTCCTTCAATCATTCCAGAGCCCCAATAATATGGATTAACATCCATTCTTCCTAATTTGAATCCAATGGGAGGTAACACTTTTAATAATTCTTATACTACTAACCATGGCCTTATGCAGGATCCAGGTATTAACCATGCCATGGCTAGAGAGTTGAAAAAGTTGAAGGATATGATATCAAGTGTTCCAGGAGTGGTCAAACCTATCCCAGAGATTGCAGATGGGAGCCACAAGATATCTCATTTTGCACCACCAATCTGTGATGCTAAGATACCCAAGAGGTTTCATGTGCCAACCATGAAGCTGAATGATGGTTCGACGGATCCTGAAGAACACATAGCACAATACAGGGAGAGGATGGAGATCAATCCAATCCCAGAAAGGTTAAAGGAAGCATGCCTGTGCAAGGGATTCAGATCCACTCTTACTGGATCAGCTCTCAAATGGCTGCTAAGTCTTCCCCCTACTCTATTACCTCATTTGCTAATCTAGTAAATCTATTTAATAATCAGTTTTCTTGTAGTAGAAAATTTGAACGATTAACTAGTGATCTACATAGGATAACCCAGGGTCATAATGAATCATTAAGGGATTACATTACCAAATTCAGTAAAGAATCCTTAGACATTCCCAACTTGGATATAGCCACGGCTGTTGAGGCCTTCAAAATGGGATTGCTTAGGGATTCATTGTTCTATGATGATCTTGTTATGACACCATGCAGGAACCTAGATGAGGTAAGAACCCGGGCACTTAGGTTCATCCGGCTAGAGGATGACAAAAGGATCCAGGAGAGGTTGGCAGGATCCTCAAAGCAAGATAAGCAAGGATCCTCATTCAGGAACAACAAGTTCAGATCCTATAACAGATCTGATAACCAGAACGTGCATGCTGTTGATCAGGAAGAGGATGATGAGGATTATCCTCCGATTTCTGAATATTGTTTTTCTGTTGATAACAATGAACTAATCCTTGCGATGCAGAATCTAGGTGATAAAGCCAGATGGCCCAGAAAAAATGACAGACCAGCCGCAACCAAAGATAAATCAAAGTGGTGTGCATACCATGAAAATTTTGGGCATCTTACAGAAGAATGCATTGCACTAAGAAAGGAAATTGGATACTTGTTGAGCAAGGGGCATCTAAAAGAATTGTTGGGTAGAAAAAAGTCAAGGACTCAGGATCCTGAAAGGATCCCTGAGAAAGCTCCGGCCCCTCCAGCAGATGCACAAGTAATAAACTTTATTTCTGGAGGATCAGACATTTGTGGCACATCCTTCTCAGCAGCTAAAAGGCATGCAAAGGAAACTAAAATGGATAATGGAGAAAGACCCGTTCGAACATCAAGTGTCTCCGAAGGAAAAGTCATAACCTTTGATGAGGATGATCGTGTTGATATCCAGGATCCTCATCATGATGGTTTAGTTATTACTCTTTTCATTTCTAACCATTTTGTCTGCAGGATCCTTATAGACGGAGGAAGCTCAGTAGACATTATCCAGCTTGATGTTCTAAAGAAGATGGGTATCCCTGAATCAGATATCATACCAAGATCCTCCGTGCTCGTGGGATTTAGTGGTGAAACTAAGAATACCCTGGGGGACATTAAGCTCCCAATATACATCGAAGGCCTACACTCTTATAAAAAATTTTGTGTTATTGACTGTTTATCTTGTTGTAATGTTATCCTTGGCAGGCCCTGGATACATGATATGAAGGCAGTCCCATCTACTTACCATCAATGTGTGAAGCTCCCTAGTCCTTGGGGAATAGTCAAGATTGATAGTGATCAGCAGGAGGCTAAGAATTGCTATACTTCATCGATGAAACCTGCCTCGAAGTCAAGGGAGCAATAGCAATTAAAGTATCCTCCAAGGGATGTCTTGGAGGCAAGAGAGCAGGATGTGGTAGAAATCCTCATGGATCCTCGTGATCCTGAATCCAAAGTCTATATCGGATCAGGGATCCTTGGCAAAATGAAAGAAGACCTCGTATCCTTCCTCAAAAGGAGAAAGACTACCTTTGCATGGAAACACGAAGATATGACAGGTATATCTAAAGATGTAATCACTCACAAACTTGGCATTGATAGGTCCTTCAAACCAATCCATGAAAGGAGAAGAAAGTTTGCACCAGAAAGAAATGCCATTATCCAGGAAGAGGTAGAGAAATTGCTCCGGGCAGGTATGATTAGAGAGGTCAAGTATCCAAGATGGTTGGCCAATGTGATTGTTGTTCAAAAGAAAAATGGAAAGTGGAGGGTATGTGTCGATTTCACAGATTTAAATAAGGCATGTCCCAAGGATCCTTTCCCATTACCCCACATTGACTCCATGATGGATGCAACTGCGGGTCATGAACTGTTAACTTTTATGGATGCTTCATCTGGATTTCAACAAATCCAAATGGAACCATCCGATCAAGAGGATACAGCCTTCATGACCCCAACTGGTATATATTGCTATATTGCTATGCCGTTCGGACTAAGAAATGCATGTGCAACTTATCAAAGGCTGGTGAATATGATGTTCAAGGATCAGATTGGACAAACTATGGAGGTTTACATAGACGATATGGTGGTAAAATCAATAAAGGCTGAGGATCACCTAAGAGATTTGGAGGAAGCATTCAATATCCTTGATAAATATAATATGAAGCTTAATCCTTCAAAATGTCACTTTGGTGTTAGAGCAGGTAAATTCTTAGGATATATGGTGACAAAGAGAGGCATTGAAGCCGGTCCAGAACAAATAAAAGCAATAGTGAACATCAAATCTCCGGCCAATGCTAAGAATGTCCAAAGGCTAACAGGCAGGATAACAGCTTTGAACAGATTTATATCCAAATCCTCAGAGAAGTGCAAAGAATTCTATGATATCCTAAGGAAGAACAAGAAATTCTAGTGGAGTAAGAAGCATGAAAATGCCTTAGGAGCTCTCAAAGATTACCTATCCTCAGCCCCGGCCTTGATGAAACCAGAAAAAGGCGATGTGCTATCCTTGTATCTTGCAGTATCCTCAAAAGCAGTAAGTGCGGTCCTTGTTAAGGATCATGAAGGTACACAACATCCTGTCTATTATGTAAGTAAAAGTTTACTTGATGCCGAATCCAGGTATTCACACCTTGAAAAGCTTATTCTTGCATTAATTATGGCATCTACTAAGTTGAGACATTATTTTGAAACTCATGTTCTTGTTGTTAAAACTAATTTTCCAATTAAGAATGTCCTCAGGAAACCAGAGATGTCAGGAAGGATGGCAAAGTGGGCAGTGAAGCTTAGTGCCTATAATATAAGATATGAGCCTAGGACAGCCATCAAATCTCAAGCATTAGCTGACTTTGTGGCTGATTTCAGTAGTGATTTACAAAAAGAAGCTGAGTTAGAAGTCCAGCAGCTAGAGGAGACCAAGGATCCTTGGATACTCTATACTGATGGATCCTCAAATGTCAAAGGCACAGGGCTTGGAATACTACTAAAATCGCCACAGGGGGACATAATACCCCACTCTATAGCTTGTGAGTTCCAAACCACTAACAATGAGGCCGAATATGAAGCCTTAATTGCTGGTTTACAAATTGCTAAGCATATGGGGATTAGGTATCTTGAGGTACATGTAGATTCATTGTTAATTACAAACCACTTTAATGGATCCTATGCTGTTAAAGGCGAAAAGCTAACCAAATATTTAGAGATAGTCAAAGAATTGGCATTCTCCTTTGTTTCCTTTAGTTTGACACAGGTACCAAGGGAAGAAAATACAGAAGCTGATGCATTGGCTAACTTAGGATCATATTTGAAGATCCCGGAGGATATCAAGATCCCTATTATCCATATCCTGACCCGGCTATCGAGGATCATGTGGCTATGGAGATAGGAAAGAATTCTGCAATTATCCCTAGTGAGGATACTCAATCCCATTCAGGATCAGGATCATGGATCTCACCAATTATGAGATACTTACAACATGGAGAGATTCCTACAGGAGAAAACCCTAGGGCTTTCAAAATTAAGGTATCTCAATTCACAATTTTAAATAATATGTTGTATAGACGATCTCTTGCAGGACCATACTTAAGATGCATTGAGGATCCTGAAACCCAAGAAGTTTTAAAAGACTTCCATGAAGGAGATTGTGGAAACCACACTGGGGGCAGGGCATTATTCTCAAGGATCCTGAGGACAGGATATTACTGGCCAACCATGAAGAGAGATGCTATGGAGTATGCTAAAAAGTGTGATCCTTGTCAGAGACACAACAATATCCTTCATCAACCAGTTGAATTTTTGCATCCTATATCCTCCTCTTGGCCATTTATGAGATGGGGTATGGATATAGTTGGTAAGCTCCCTAAGGCACCTGGTGGAAAAGTGTTCATGCTAGCTATAACTGATTACTTCTCCAAGTGGATAGAGGCTGAAGCTTTTGCCCAAGTCATAGAAAAGGAAGTTATATCCTTCATTAAAAGAAATATTATAACTAGATTCGGTATTCCTTCTGAAATTATATGTGATAATGGTTCCCAATTCATTGGGGGCAGAACCACTAACTTTTGTGACAGCTGGGGGATTAAGATGATAACATCAACACCAGTCCACCCACAAGCTAATGGTCAAGCAGAATCATCCAACAAGATCATCATCAACAATTTGAATAAGAAGCTCGGATCCAAGAAAGGGAAATGGGCAGAAGAACTACCTTATGTGCTTTGGGCTGATAGGACAACCCCCAAGAATGCTACAGATCAAACGCCATTCTCTTTGGTATTTGGGGCAGAATCAGTGATCCCAACAGAAATGGTGGTTCCAACTGCTAGAACAAGTACCCGTGATCCTGAGGAAAATGATGAGAACTTGGCTCAAGACCTGGATACTATTGAAGAAATCAGGGATCTGGCTAGGATAAGGATGGCCAGTTATCAGCAAAGAATGGCTGGTGCTTACAACAAAATGTCAGGATCAGGAAGTTTCAAGTTGGAGATATGGTATTAAGGAAAGCATTTCAGAATACCACCAATCCTGCTGATGGAAAATTGGCTCCAAAATGGGAAGGCCCTTATTTGATTGAAGCTGAAGCAGGAAAGGGGGCATATAGATTGCTAACCATGGAAGGTGATTTGCTACCAAGAGCTTGGAATGCTGTCCACTTGAAGAAATATTTCATGTGAGCAGGATCCTCATCGCACAGATGATCCTTACGTTAGGGGTATCCATGAAGGATCCTTAAAGTATCGGTGATCCTTACTTTGGTAATATCCTAATCTTGAACTATTTCATTTCTTTATTTTCTCATATAAGGATAAGGATCATGTGTCCTTTATCCATCTCTCACGTGATTTTAAGTTTTGAAAGTTCAGGTATCCTTAGCAAAATATTCGTTATCTGCAGAAGCAATCCGTTCCTTGGGTTTAACCCCAGTTATTTGGGCTTGACCCCAGTTCCGCCTGTAGCGCATGATGATCCTGGTATAGTTCAAGGCAGTGGGACCAGTACTCGCTTTAGGGGCTGATAATTCCATTGTACTGGCTATACCTAGGATCCTACGTATAATGGTAGACGTACCATACATCCGTTCCTAAGGTTTCTAACGTTTTCACGTTAGCTAAGGTTTTGGCATTTTCATGTCACTAAGTTTGGATAGTCGCCAGTTAGGGCCATACTCCAGTTTACATACGATCCTTGGGCTTGTCCCCAGTTATCCTTGGGCTTGTCCCCAGTTATCCTTGGGCATGTCCCCAGTTATCCTTGGGCTTGTCCCCAGTTATCCTTGGGCTTGTCCCCAGTTGTCCTTGGGCTTGTCCCCAGTTGTCCTTGGGCTTGTCCCCAGTTGCTAACTCTTATCTTATATTGGCTTAGTCCCAATTTATGCTCTATTTCAGGTCCTTGAAGATAAGCAACTAGGGATCCTTGATCCTTACTTCTCTCTAAGGTTTATTTTATAGTTATCCTGATTATGGTTAGGATCCTAACTTGGATCCTCAGGTATGATCCTTAACTATTTTTAATTCTATTCATTGTTTATTTGAATAACCCATAAAATTTGACAACTAAACTTGTGATCCTTAAAATATATTACTTTTTGGGATTCTTTAACTATAGGATATTTGATCATGGATCATGTCCTAAATATTTTCAATCTGATTTATTCAAAATTGCTTATTCAATAAGTGTACATCAAAACAATTGAGAATTAAAGAGACAAAAAGGATAACAATACAATATAAGCGACAAAAGATTAAGGTTTTATTTATTAACAAAAGATTAACCCTTAAAAGGTTGTCAAAATTACCTACCCCGAGCATCTACCAGCAATACGTGGCCCGTCCGCTGGGGTAGGTAAAGGGTGTCCATGATAATAGGTTCAAAGTAGTGCAGGAATATAAAGGCGGCAGGATCACAATGGCTTCATCCCCCAAAAAGAGGATCACTCCACCATTTGCAATCCTGCCTATTGTCCAAAGGATCATATATGATCCTTAATCCTAAAAACTATTGTTCAGTACAAACCATCAAATTGTTCAACAAAACAACCATCAAACTAAAAAATTGGGCTCTGGCTATGTCTAGAAGTTTCCTTCATCGCCCAATCATGCAGCCTAAACCTTCGCTGCATCACCACCACCGGCTCCACTTGCTTCACCACCTTCACCCTTGCCTCCAGCCTCGATCGCCAAAACCTCCTCAGCCTCTCCATCATCTTCAAGATCAGCCAACCTTGCTTTCCAGTCCTCAACATCCCAGCTGCTTCTGTCAAAGTTAGGATCTTGAGCTTCCTGGGCCATCTTTAGTTTTGTCTGATACATTGTGATGGCAGCAGAGACCTTTGCACCTTCTAAGAGATCATGCTTTTCATAGTCAAGGTCGATTAGAATTTTAGCCGTCTTAGTCTTGGCATCTTGGAGTTCCTTCTGAAGATCAACAATTTTGAGGTCCTTTAGCAATGCAACCTGTTGGAGGTCGGCAATCTTCCTATCCTGATCCTCAACGTGGCCAACATAGTCCTCAATCTCAGTGAATTTCTGCAAAGGGGATAAAAGATAAGGTCAGGACCAAGTGATCCTCAAATCAGCAGGATATGTCAGCAGGATATACGAGCAGATACAGTGATCCTTACATCGTTGAAGTACTCGAGGAATTGGTGGCGGATCAGAGGCAGACCCTGCAGATCCTCAGCCTCGGAGGCCTTTCTCTTCTTGATTCCCTTTCCTTTGAGGGGTGCCTTGGGGACTGAAGCTGTCGGGCTGGTAGGAGCCTTTCTTTTAGAGGATCTGACGGTGGTGAGATCGGTGACATTGAACTTTGAAGCAGACTTGGTGGATTTTCCAGCACCTACACAACCAAAACAAGATAAATATCTTTACTTCACTTATATTTCACTATTTATTTAAATTTTTAAACAAAGATACTTACTTGACATCGTGACAGATCCTGAGGATACCTCCTGAGAATCCTGGGTGGTTGTCTTGAAAGTTCTTGTTTCAGGATCAAGTCTCTTGAAAGTGTCGAGTCTCTCTTTGGCAGCAGGAGACAGTCTGAGATGTGAAACGGTGATAGCTGCATAACAAGAAAGCAAAAGTATATGAGTGATCCTTATATCAAAAGAAAGATCTCTGGTGATCCTTCTCAGGATCCTCCATCCTACCGTGGGTAGCCAATTTCTTGGGTAGATCCTTCCCGTCAGAGATAGAATCTCTCTTGACGAAAAAGAAACGCCACTTCCAGTTAGCATCGTTCTTGGTAGCTTTGAAGATCGGGTGTTCCTCACCAGGTTTACGTTTGAACAAATAACGATGGGAACCAAAGGTAGTAAGATCATACAGCTCTCCCAGCTCTGACATTCCTAGGTCTATCCCTTCCTGCTCGATGATCCTTTCAAGGGTATACAAAACCCTCCATATCATCGGCATGGCTTAGATATAAGAGATGCCGGTTAGGGAAAAGAAAGATTGGGTGAAGGCTGGAAAAGGATATGTATAGCCTATGGTGAACGGAGTGACAGGAAAAGCAACCCAGTTGTCGGAAATATGATCACTCAGGGCATTGGGATCAAAAGATTTAAACACGGTGTTCGCCGGGAAACAGTGGCAGATCCTATCAATCTGCGGATCGGTGAAACAGCAGCGTTCTTTTATGGAATCTTCGATGATCCCCTGGCTCTTCAGTGGGCTGTTTTTCGGGTGATCCTTAGCTGGGGAGTTCCGGAGCAACATCTTTGATAGAATGAGGGAAAGAGAGGGAAAACAGAGCAAAAGAAGGAAGAAGATGAAGAGAGAATACCTGTTTATCTTCGGATGCAGTTATAAAGGGAGTATCTCTGAAATTTAAATGCAAACGATCCTATCTATAACTCCTATTTATAATCATGATTGTGCAGGGTTGTCACTTCTGTGACGTCATAGTTGCAACGGATAGTTCTACATCAACGGCTATATTTACGATAGTTAGTTGCGGATAAGATCAAGAAAATATAATTCGTTCATTTTACATATCACTCCTTATATTTTGGGGGCAATTGTTAGGGGAGGATTTTCTAACAATTAGTGATCCTTACTTGTTATCCTAATTAATGATCCTTACTTCTGTGACAGATAGTGATCCTCAGAAGAGCTTCAGGATCAGGATCATGGATCACCTTAAGGATCCTCATACTAACGATTGTTTGTTTGTGTTTTGTATTATTTCGCAGGAGTAACAAGCTTGACTTGGTCTTGGCAACGTTACTATGGAATATTCCACGGGTATTTCGCACACGTTTGACTGGAAATGGACGTTGTGGAGAACGTGGTAGCTTGGCACAAAAGTCGGATTGTTTGTTAGCGTAGTTAACTTCTATTTTTAAAGGGGTGACGAGCTAGTAATTAGAACACTTAGCCATTTTCAGCTACACACACTCTCATACAATCGCACTCTTGAAGCTTTCGGCAAACACTTAACAGTTTTCGCTCACTTTTACACATTTCACACTAGTGATCCTTGTACCTAGCTCGTTACTATCCAGAGTTGTAAACATTTACTGATTTATTTAAGCTTGGT
Organism: Helianthus tuberosus; assembly: GCA_030545235.1. NCBI lineage: Eukaryota > Viridiplantae > Streptophyta > Magnoliopsida > Asterales > Asteraceae > Helianthus > Helianthus tuberosus. The sequence continues at coordinate 149,965 of JARYGA010020887.1, read as the reverse complement.
GATCGGTAGTTTCCATCACCCGGGGTTTTTTGTGCCGGAGATCAACTCTTGATCAAGGGCTTTTTCCCCGTATAAACCTTGTGTCACTTGTTATTTATTTTTCATAGTGATCCTTATTGCTACAAAGTAATTCAAGCATCATACCCCGTAACAGAGAGTTTGGTTGCATTATCCTCATCAGATTTTTTAACCAAAACAATAATAGTGAAACGAGATACCTTCATCCTGAAGGCCTTAGGATTCTCATCCTTTGGGATGTCTCCTTCTTTGAGGTACTTTATTATTGGAGCCGTCCAGGATCCAGGATTCTTCGCAGGATATTCCTCACCAGGATCCTGGATACTTGCTACCTCCTTATCCTAAGACTTGAAGTGTTTCTTCGCAGGATACAGGATATGTATTATCAGTATCTGAGTTCCTTTCGTTATCCTGACTGCAGATCCCAAATTTGCCAAAGCATCTGCCTCGGCATTATCCTCTATTGGTACCTGTTCAAGTGTAAAAACCTCGAAATATCCTGCTAATTTTTTTGACAATTTCAAGATATTCGATTAACCTTTCACTTTTGACTGCATAGGATCCATTGAAATGGTTAGTGATTAACTAGGAATCAACATATACTTGCAAACTTTTAATATTCATACTCCTGGCCAATTCTAGTCCTGCAATTAGAGCTTCATACTCTCCTTCATTATTAGTAGCAAGAAATTCACTCCTAATAGCCTGAGGTTATATGTCCCCCTGTCGCGATTTTAGTAGTATACCTAATCCTACACCTTTTACATTAGATGCACCATCAGTATATAATGTCCAGGATTCTGAATTTTCACCTAGTTGTTGTACTTCTAGGTCTACTTCATTTTGAATGTCACTATTGAAATCAGCCACAAAGTCTGCTAAAGCCTGAGACTTTATGGCATTTCTAGGTTCATATATTAAATCATATGCACTTAACTTTACGGACCATTTAACCATCCTACCCGACATCTCAGGTTTCCTAAGCACATACTTAACAGGATAATTAGTTTTAACATGAATCCTATGCGTCTCAAAATAATGTCTAAGCTTGGTTGATGCCATAACTAGGGCTAATATCAATTTTTCTAAGTGTGAGTATCTAGTTTCAGCATCTAACAAACTTTTACTTACATAATAAACAGGATATTGCTGACCTTCATGATCTTTTACCAAAACGACACTTACAACACTTCCTGACACTGCAAGATACAGGGATATGGGTTCACCATCCTCGGGCTTCATCAGCAGAGGTGCACTTGAAAGATACTGCTTCAATCCTTATAGGGCTGCCTCATGTTTTTCTCCCCACTCGAATTTCTTATTCTTCTTCTTCTTCAGGATATCGTAAATTCCTTGCATTTCTCTGAAGATCTTGATATGAACCTGTTTAATGCCGCTACTCGTCCTGTTAACCTTTGCACATCCTTCATGTTGGATGGTGATTTGATATCCAGGATAGCTTTAATCTGTTCTGGCCTTGCTTCTATTCCCCTCTTAGTCACCATATATCCTAAAAACTTTCCTGCCCCCACTCCAAAATGGCACTTAGCAGGATTCAGCTTCATATTGTATTGGTCCAGGATATTGAATGCACCTTCAAGATCCTAGAGATGATCCTCGGCTTTCTTAGACTTTACCACCATCATCAATATACACCTCCATGGTGTCCCCCAGTTTGTCTTTAAACATCGTATTCACCAATCTCTGATACCTTGCACCTGCATTTTTCAAACCGAAAGGCATGACAGTATAACAATAAATACCTGTTGGAGTCATGAAATCTGTATCCTCCTTATCGGATGGCTCCATTTGGATTTGCTGGAATCCTGAGGTTGCATCCATAATGGTCAGCATTTCATGACCGGCGGTTGCATCTACCATTCAATCTATATGAGGCAAAGGGAATGGGTCTTTAGGACATGCTTTGTTGAGGTCTGTGTAATCTACACAAACCCTCCATTTCCCATTCTTCTTTTGAACCACGACCACTGTTAGTGCATTATGTCTGTAGCTTTTGTCTGCATCGAGTCTTATGTATTTTGTCCCGTTTGTGTGTTTTTGTATATGTATGTATATGTATGTATTTGCGTGTCTAGACAAAACAGGGAACGGTGCTTTAACTGTTAAGTGAAATCCGTTGGACGACATGTGTCATCCGAATGGATAGCCATCCGATCGGATGACCATCCGATCTGATGGTGATCCGAACGGGTGACACCCCTCCTTCCCTGTTTGCCTATAAATACTAGGTTAGTGGCACTTGTCTAGAACTTTTGGCTGAAGTGTAATAGCGAAGCTCTGTCTGACTTTCATCTGGAACTTTTGTATTTTCACTTTCAATTAATGAAATCAGACATGTTAAGCATTGAGATTGTCGTTATTGATTCTCAGACGGTGTCAAGGGATTCAACACCTTGCCACTGATCGATTCCGCCATGTTCTAGTCGAACATATCCTGCGTAACGGCCTAACAAGTGGTATCAGATCCACATGAGGTTAGATCGGAGACAACAACAGCAAATTCACCGAGTTTTTAGCCGAGTTTTCAGCGATTTTCTGAAGATTTCTATCAAATCTCACTGGATATTCTGACTATTTCTTCATCTTCTCCTACATTTCTTGCAGTTTTCATATTTTCACACCTTAAAAACAGAAAAATTCAAAATTAAGTTAGATTTCATGGACGAAATTGAGTAATTTTAATATCAATCAGATCGGAATTGACAATATAACAATCCTACAAAGTTTCATACAAAAATTCGAACTAAAAAATCATCAAATCAAGCAAAAACTATGGATTGTTCTTCGCAGATGCTGACATTACTCATCCAATCCGATCGGATTGGACTAGATTCTGTTCACTTATCGTTGCTGACATCAAAGCTCGTTCGATCGGATCACCATCTGATTGGATCAACATTGTGGTTTAGAGTTTAAGGGCCAAGTTACTTCGATCAAACGACCATCCGATCGGATCGCCATTCGACACTTGTGCCATCCGACACTTGTACACTTGCTTCATTACTATCTTGTGTCATCCGATCGAATCACCATTCGATCGGACGACCATTTGATCCAAGTGCTCATGTTTTGAAAGTTGTGAAATTTTTCTAAGTGTTTGATTTGTTTTGAACCCATTCAGCGACATCTTTGCTTACAACACTGGAGATGCATCGACAAATACAAACACCAATACCGTCCGCATGAGCAATTGCTCCGGATGGACTAAGTCCATTCGCCCGGATGGGCTTTGCAATTTCAAAACCTTTTCAATTATTTTCAAAGTTTTCAATTTTATCTGATTTTAACATCCACTCAAGTATCCAGGTAATGACCCTGGTTACTCGATTTATCGACCAAGTCCAAGTTAATGAACTTGGTTGACCCGATTTACAAACCATCTGACATTTTTGATCAATTTTTTTCAACTTTTCAAAAATACAAGTTTCAACTTAATGAACTTGTTCAGCTTTTCAGTTTATCAACATTCTTAGATTAGCTCCCACCCAGTCTATTCAGGATCTTTCTCTGCATCTCAGAATTTGAAGATCAGCTCTCCAACACTGGTTTATAAAAAATAACGCAGAAACAAAATCTTTTTGTATTTTAAAAACTTTATACTAAAACACACTGAAATTCTTTTTGGGTTTAATCTGAAAATGAAATAACAAGCTATTTACAGACATATTTTTGTGAGTTGTGTTAGAGGATCATATCAGCTACCGACGAGTCACAAGCACCGTTGAGCTTATAACACACTAAGTTTTAAACGATTCACCTAGATTGTTCGTATACTGATTCACTTAAATTCTCACACAGAGTTTAACTGATTCAAGATACGGAATTATTTTTTTAAGCACTTAACTTATTCGTGTGTCCCACCTCAGAATATACTCTCGTATCCAGATTCCCCATATTAAGTCTTACAGGTGAATATACTATAATGATATCTGTTCTCTGGGTAGTGCGAGACCAGTTTAGAACTTTCGTTCAGTCAGAGAGATGATGGCTTCACTTTAGGTGTGTCCCACTTAGGGATCTTCTTTACAATAGCACTTGATTTGTATCTTTCTATATTTTATCAATTTTTATGCTAAGGGAAAGCTTTATTTAAAGCGTGTAAAGTATTATATGAGGTCTAGGTCATTGCTTCCGCAATATTAGAAGACCAGGTATAATACCCCAGATATCACTAAGTATATAAACCTAGTATATTAGAATTAGACAATCTTTCAAACAAGATTTCGGGGGTTACCCATATATCCGAGAGATGTTCCCCACGAAATAAGCAAGATATATGATTTTATGTTTATATCCCGAATTCAGTTTACTATATGTGTAAAAACCTACTGACACATCATCAGTGAGACCATTTAACGCTTTTTAACTTTCCAAATCTTTAGCGTACCATGATCTTCTAGCCGATGTACTATCATTTCCTCTTTTTACACTAACCCTTTTTGTCTTTTTCTATGTTTTTTACATTTTTGCATTTTTTACTGTTTTTGTATTTTTACATTTTTAATGTTTTTGTATTTTTTACTACATTTTCTCCCCCTAAAGGCCAAAATAAATGTGACAAACCAGAGCAGATTGCTTCCCAACGTCCTCTGCTTTGGATTCTTCATCAATGCCAATAATGTCTTCCCCTGATGACAAAAGATTCATCCCGTTTAGTTTCAAAAGATAATGAAAACGTGTTTTTATCAAACGGTTGAGTATGAAGGTTAGCCTTTTGTTTGTCGGTGTGGATTTTTTCAATTCTAATTTACTTCTTCTCGTAACAGTCACAGATGAAGTGATGTCAAATTTCAATATGTTTAGTTTTAGCGTGTTGTACTGGGTTTTTGGTGATATTTATAGTTGCCTCATTATCTACAAATATGGACGAGTTAAGAAATTGAAGACAATAGTCTCTCATCTACTGTTGAATCCACAATAACTGTGAACAACAGCTGTATCCGAGACGTACTCAGCTTCGCAGGTAGAGAGAGCGACCGTGGTCTATTTCTTACACTGCCATGTTACTAGGCGTGTTCCAAACAACTGGCAACCGGCCATTGTAGACTTTGCGTTGAGTTTGTAGCAGTCGTAATCTCAATTGGAGTAGCCCTCGAGATTGAAGTCGCCTGCTTTAGGATACCACAAGCCTAAGCTCGGAGTTCCCTTCAAGTATCGTAAGATCCGCTTGACGATGATCAGGTGAGAAAGCCTTAGACTCGATTGATAGCGTGCTACGAGGCTTGTTGGATACATTATATCGGGTCTTGATCCAGTTAAGTACATAAGCAAACCAATCATCGACCGGTACAAGGTTTCGTCAACCTTATCTCCCATGAGATCTAGATTGATGCCGTGGTTGGTTGCTAATGGGGTTGACATGGCAGAGGTCCCTGACATGCTGAATTTCTCCAACATGTCATGAACGTACTTCGTTTGATGAATGAAGATTCCTCCTGGCAGTTGATCGACTTACTCTGGCCAAGTAATGTCATCAACAGAGTTCGTCATTTGTAGACCCAAAAATAATGTCATCAACATATATCTGGACTATCAGAAGATGACCACCAGCTTCCTGCGTGAAGAGAGTTGTATCTACCTTCCCTCCCTCGTGTGAAGCCGTTCGATAACAGGTGTTGAGAGAGCGTCTCATACCATGCTCTCGGGGCCTGGTGCAACCTGTACAAGGCTTTGTCCAGAAGGTAGACCTTATCTTTTTGGATAGGGTCAGTGAAGCCCGGTGGCTGACCGACATACACCTCCTCTTTCACCTTTTCGTATAAAAAAGCCGATTTGACATCTAGCTGATATACCTTAAAACCCTTCTGAAGAAACACTAGATAAATGGTCGGAACCGAGATATCTAGGGGGTTTGAATCCACATAAAAAGGTTATTTTCCTCTTGATTGATTCAGTATAACCGGTCTTCTTCTCCGTGAACTCTGCAAAAAAGAGCACCGTTAGCCTCGCCAAGGGGAGAAGAGGGTTCTCTCCTTGACCTGACTCCGGTGTGAGAATAAGTATGGGTAATGAAGAAGAAAAAGTATTTGAGAAGTGTGTGTAACTTGAATTCATACCTGGGTTGCATCTCATATTTATAGCCGGGAGTCGTTTAGGCGGGAAAACCCGTTAGTGAAAAGTTGACGGAAGATGCTAACCCCGTAAGCGGTTTCATTTCCTTCCGTTTAAGATCTTTGATCCGACGTGAGAGCACACGGATCGTGGTTTAGATCAAAGGCTGGGGATTTGCCACGTGTAATGTGATCAAGTGGAGATTACTCTCCAATTGCATGCCTTTGTTGTGACTTCAGGGGTGCCTGTGATGATGACATGTGTCCAGACGGTTATAACCGTCTGGGTGGTGCACGATCGTATTTCTTCTAGAAGATTACTGCTGTAATCTGGTGTGGTACCTTATCGTGTGGAAGCCAGTGAATGAATAGACCCAAGTCTGGGTAAAATAATATCCAAGTCTGGATATTTAGGCGGAAGTATTGATCTCAGGATTTTTATCCTTTGCTGATGGGAGAAGGCACAAGGATTTATGATTTCCTTTGGGCGAGCGACTATAGATAGCTGATTACTTTCTTCCTTTTGTAAGACCAGTGCGCGGCCGTGCAAGGTTAAAAGGTTAAAAGGCAAGGTTATGGTATGGTCCCAAATACTTATTATGAGGTTTTTGGGACCTTACCCCTTCAAGTCCCCCCAGTCTAGTGTTGTACTTATGCAAATAAGTGGAGTACTAGACTTATGAGAGGGATATGCTTTTGGGCGCGATAAATAAGAAAACTTCTGGACGAAGATTCATTTTGATTTTTGTAAAGATTTTTTGGAAATCTTTGACTTTTAATGAGACTGGTACAGTAAATTGAGTGACAACTTGTCGTTGTCAGTTGTTTTTTACTGTCCGTGTCTTATACACGCGCGTGTAAACGCGTGTGTGTCTGACATTTACTTTTTCTGCTGCTTGGGGAACTGCGATACCCGGAAAAGTTGCTGTGACGGTTACCGATGCTATTTATTGCGATGAGTATATATAGCGTTTGGGTAACCTCCTCTGTGCAATCATTGTTTTGTTGAAAAACTTTCCATTCCTTTTTCCCTAAGAAGAAAAAATTCCATCATTCGTCCTCTTATGTCAATCGGAGAACATCAAGAAGATCTTGTTGAAGAGATGTCGACTGAACTTCCAACGTTGAAGTGGCCTAGAGCATCCTTTGATGGTTTGATTCGGAATCTCAAATTCCCGGAAACCTGGGGAGCTCTATATCCTGAGGAGGGGCAGACAGCGGCGGATGCTCCGGCTGGGTATATTACCCTCTTTTGGGATTTTTTCTGTGATGGTAATTTTTGTTTGCCTGTTACTTGATTTTTCCTTGAAATCCTTGGATTTTACAACCAGCATATCTCCCAACTTCACCCTATTGGCATGGTTAGGGTTCGACATTTCGAATTCGTGTGTCGGACAATGCATTTGGAGCCAACCGTTCCCCGATTTAGGGTTTTTCATCAGATGCATTGTACCCAAGGATTTTATTCATTCGTTCAGAGGGCTTCTGCAAAGAAGATTCTTCATCAACCCCCAAAATCTTTTCATGATTGGAAGCAAAAAATCTTTTTTATCAAGGCCGGAGTAATTCCGGTGAGGATGGTTCTCAGGGGGAAAGAAGATGTTCCGATCGAAACCCTTCAGACTCCGGTTGATGAAAACTGGTATCAGGATTTGAAGGATGTGCCCAATATTTCATTGCCGGAGAAAGCTCTTGTCGGAGCCGGCATGAGTTTGAATTGGAAGATGGAGCGTGATGACAAACCCGTATACACGGAGGATGGTCATAGTAAGTTTGGGGTTTTTTTTTTTGACCTGCTCCCTCTTCGAATGTAGTTGTTTCTTTGTATGTTGTTGCCTTCGAGAGGAAAGGCGGAAGAATGGGTACTATCAAGAAGAAACCTGAAGAGGAGCTTTGGTACCACCGTATCGTAAGAAATTTTGTTCTTCCGCGGGATGCGGATCTATCTGCTCAACCAGCTGCTGGTGCTGGTAAGTTATATCTGTTTTTGTTTTCCTTTTTTCGCTTTGTGGGTAAATTTTTGCATCGCGCCTTTGTAGGTGAGTTGTTGAATTTGGGCATAGGCCTTGAAAAGAAAAAACGCGCAACTACTTCTACTTCCGTGCCGAAGAGAAGTGAGGCTGTTAAAGTTCAACCTTTGAAGGCGAAGAATGTTGGAGAGAAGAAAGGTACGCGCCGTTCCTCTGACTCCAGGTGTGATTATGTGGTGGTTTCTGACTCTTTGGAGGGTCTTACTCCTGAGTAACTGTTCGAGAACCGAAGCCTGAACCGAGGGATTCTGCTGATATTCCCCCTTCTAACCCGAACGAGCCTATCGATTTGGATTCTAGTCCCGAACATTTGGTACATAGGAAAGCTGGTAAAAGGAAGCAAACTGATACTGATGCGGAGGGGCAACCTCCTAAGAAAGTGCAGAGGAAGAAAATTACTAGAAAAGGGAATCTTGATGCATTTGTTTCGGAATCTGTTCCTGGTAAGTGTCGTTTCTCCTTGTTTCCTTTAAGCGGGCCAAATCCTTACAGATTTTTATTTTTCCAGAAGTTCCTGTTTCCCCCATTCCCACGGAACTGCAATCTGTGGTTAATGAAGAACTTCCCTCCACTCCTCCGCGCGCTTCTGTTGCTGACCAGTTAGAGCCTACAGAGGTTGCTGGTGATGGTGTGGAGAAGACTGTTGAGGTTGAGAAGCCTGTTGGTGTTGATACAGAGGCTGAAAAGATTGTTGAACCGAGCGTGGTGGATGGCGCTGATAATCCACCAACCCCTGAAGCTGTTTTTCAAGATTTGGGGAAAGAACCAACTGTTGAAAGCACTTCTACTCCTTCCCCTAAACCTTCTGACGCCATACCAGAGCGTGTTGAAAAGGTGACAATTGAAGAGCAAGGTTCTGCTGGTATTGGTAAACATTCTCCAATCCGTCCAGAAGAAACTTTGGGAGATTATTACTACCGGACCTATACGAAAAAAGATGCTTCTGATCCTCATGCCCCTGTTTGGAATTTGAAAAAAAGGCGACACTTTCTCGGATTGGCGTGTGTGCCAAGATTGGTTGCAGGGGATACTTCCGCCTGGCGAGATCAAGTTTCAGGAAAGTCGACCTTATGAACAGACCTATCAGTCTTACCTTGCAGAAACTGCTTCTCATGTTTCTACCACTCACCACATAGTGCGTGAGTGGTATAGTATGCATAAGGAGCAAGCATCTTTTATGGCATCTCAAAAGAAGTTTGCCAAAGATGAAAAACGTGTGGCTCAGTTGAAGGCCAAATTAGAAGCTGAGCAAGCCAAGTTTGAAGCTGAGCGCAAGACTGAGGAATGGTCTGTTGCTGGTTGGAAGAGGAAAGCAGAAGCTGAAGCTGCTCTCCTGTCTGAGGAACGCAAAAATTGGAGGAGAATTTGCGAGAAAGACAATGCTGAAAAGGCAAACCTTCGTAATATCATTAACAACCTCAAGGCTGAGGTTGAAAAATTGAAGAATCAAGATGCGGAGGTAGAAAGATTGAAGAAAGAGAAAGCCGATGTAGAAGTTGCGCTAGCGGAGGCTCGTTCTCATAGGGAACGTAGTGAGCAACGGGAGGTACAAGCTTTCGCCACTCTTGCCCTTAGAGATAAAGAATTAGAAGAACTTACTGCTTTGGTTTCTGATCAGGAACAACTTAAGAAGGATCTGGAGCTTGCGCGTTCCGAGAATGCTGAAACTTCCCGCCATTTGACTGAAGTTGAAGAGAAATTAGAAAATTCTGAAACGGCGCGGGTTACAGCGGAAAGCGAGCTTGAACCTTTAAAGAATGATATGGCCTGGTTGAAAGATCGCGGGATTGCCTGTGTAAGTTTTGTCCTTCTTTATGGGATTGTTTATGCGCTTTCTTGATACTCTTTCTTGCTTGATTTCATAGGTTGCTGAATCTGTGTTAAATTCTCAAGAGCTGGATAAAACTGTTGCTGACTTAATGGTTGCTGCGCGACGAGATGGATATGCGCAAGGATATGCGGAATGTACCCAGCATGTGAATAGTGCGTTGAAGGTTGACTGGGATGATAGTAAGTCTGCAACTTTTGGTGTAAATACTGGCACCGCGCTTGCCTCCATGAAAACAGAGTTTAACAACTTGCAACTTCCGGTCATGGACCTGATAAACGTAGCGCTGCAATCGGATGATCACGTGGCGCAATTAAAGGAAATCTTTCCGGATGAGGGTGAAGATTTAGAGTAGTTTGAAATTGTATTGAACAATTTTTTATATGTAATATCCGGGATGTGGATCCCTATTTTTGAAGATGCGCTGCTGCGCAAACAACTTAAACACTGCCGTGTTTGAAAGTCTTTAGGGCGTATTTGTACGCTGAGAATTGCATGTTTCTATTTGTTTATTTACAATATTTTGCATGAGTACGATTACTTTTGTCAAGTAAGGCGAATGAAGTTGGTATAAGATTCATGCTTGGACTTATGGTCGTTTGTGATGTGATCACTGACCGTTCATGAAGCTTGTTTTAGAATTACCATAATGTTTTTGCGCTTACTAAAAGAAATTGCATGCATTTTGTAAACATAGGAATAATAGAAACTTTGTAATTTTATTAATGGATAGAGCACAGAGGCTTTACAAAGTTTTTGCGAATAATTATTTGGAACTTAACTTAATGTTTCCGCCTTGCTTGATGGATCATGTCTTTCCGCGGAAAACTTGTTTTTTAAGCTTTTGCCTGTTTGCTTGGGCCTTCCTCTCCCCGAGTTATCTGCTTAATCTCTTTACGCACATTTTGGAGTAAATGCGTGAGTTCGCCGCTCTTGAGGGCTTTCTCTATTTCTGTGCGCAGAGATATGCAGTTGTTAGTGGTATGCCCGTCGTCTTTATGATATTCGCAGTATTGCGTCGGGTCTTGTCCACATTTACTTTTCATTGGGATCGGAGCTTTGAATTGATAGTCCTCAGTGCTGAGAACTTCCGCAGGGTCTTTATTAGGGGAGTCCACTGCCTCTCCCTATTTTCTTGTTTGTTCTCCCTCTGCGCGGAGAGTTTGTTGATTGTTGTGCGAGCATCTTCAGACGATCGACTTCCTGATCCGGACTCGCGCCATGACTTCTTAAACCTTCTTTCGCCAGTTAAGCTTAAATCCGCGGGCCTGATGTGCGGTGGTGGTGGCCTGTTTGTTGTGAGGTTTTTCTCAGTTTGCGCATAAACTTTGGCCGCCGCCATTATCTTCTCCCAACTTGTTGGAAGGCCCTCTGTTCCAGATAAGACTTTAACCATGTCATCACACCTAACCGCGTACTTGAACTGAGCACGGATTAGTTGTTCATGAACACCGCCAATTTCCAACACTTCTTTATTGTATCTAGTGATGAAATCCTCTAGATTTTCGTCATCACGACGCCATATGTTCATGACGTCAGAAGTGTCTCGAATGGAACGCCGTTGCTGGCTAAAGTGTGTTAAAAACTTTTCACGTAGATCTTTCCATGATTCGATCTGTCCAGTTGGTAGGTTATCAAACCAGATTCGCGCTGGGCCAGTTAATGTTTGTACAAACAGATGGCACCATAGCGGAAGAGTCCAACCTCCAACCAAACCTGCGCTGGTAAACACTCTCAGATGATCATCGGGGTCTGTTAACCCATTGAACTTCCCTATGTTGGATGGTAATTTTGCCTTCTCTAATGGAGCTAGAGGTATCTCCTGTATGAACTTTGAGTTTTCCGCTGCTTCTGCAGGGCGGTAAACTAAGTCATAGTTGTGCTCTGCCTCAGGGTTATAAACCGCTCGAGGCCTGCATTTGTTATAGTTTGGCTGCAGTCGATTGAATACACTGGTGTTTGCACTCAAACGATATGTTTGATCGGATTCATCGGTGTGAGTGTCCCATTGGGAACCCAACCTATCATGAACCGATTGTCTTCGCCGAGGGTGTGGTTCACCATGGTGTTGTCTCTGGTAACTGCCTGTCTGAGTGTATTCTCGTTGTGACGTAGATCTGGCATGAACTTCTGTATCTTCATAAGTTGATTCTTCCCGTTGGGAGGCATGAGCCCGAGATCCCGGTCTCCGTGATTGAGTCAGGGGAGCAGTTTGAGCACACAGCTGTGTGTATACTGCGTTTAATGCCCCTTGAGACCGGACATACCATGATATCAGAGTTTCTCCTGGTGGTAAAATTGATTGAGCAGGGTTTGCTGGTAACATTCCTGGAGTGACAGGATCGTTTGCCCTATTGGATTGGACCTCATTATCGTCTGAGGCATCTTCTAGAATTCCGTCTACTTGCAAATTGTTTCCGACATTCGGTCGAGGACCGACTTGTCGATGAGATGATGAGTTTTCTGCCATACTGAAGTTGAAATTGAAAGGAACTGAATCGAAACGAGATGAAAACTAGAAAAACAGAGGAATCGGTGGGCGCCAATGAAGAAACACTAGATAAATGGTCGGAACCGAGATATCTAGGGGGTTTGAATCCACATAAAAAGGTTAGTTTCCTCTTGATTGATTCAGTATAACCGGTCTTCTTCTCCGTGAACTCTGCAAAAAAGAGCACCGTTAGCCTCGCCAAGGGGAGAAGAGGGTTCTCTCCTTGACCTGACTCCGGTGTGAGAATAAGTATGGGTAATGAAGAAGAAAAAGTATTTGAGAAGTGTGTGTAACTTGAATTCATACCTGGGTTGCTTCTCATAATTATAGCCGGGAGTCGTTTAGGCGGGAAAACCCGTTAGTGAAAAGCTGATGGAAGATGCTAACCCCGTAAGCGGTTTCATTTCCTTCCGTTTAAGATCTTTGATCCGACGTGAGAGCACACGGATCGTGGTTTAGATCAAAGGCTGGGGATTTGCCACGTGTAATGTGATCAAGTGGAGATTACTCTCCAATTGCATGCCATTGTTGTGACTTCAGGGGTGCCTGTGATGATGACATGTGTCCAGACGGTTATAACCGTCTGGGTGGTGCACGATCGTATTTCTTCTAGAAGATTACTGCTGTAATCTGGTGTGGTACCTTATCGTGTGGAAGCCACTGAATGAATAGACCCAAGTCTGGGTAAAATAATATCCAAGTCTAGATATTTAGGCGGAAGTATTGATCTCAGGATTTGTATCCTTTGCTAATGGGAGAAGGCATAAGGATTTATGATTTCCTTTGGGCGCGCGACTATAGATTGCTGATTACTTTCTTCCTTTTGTAAGACCAGTGCGCGGCCGCGCAAGGTTATGGTATGGTCCCAAATACTTATTATGAGGTTTTTGGGACCTTACCCCTCACCTTCCATGATGCAAATGCGAGAAAGATTCTAATTGCTTCAAGTCGAGCTACAGGAGCATACACTTCAGTGAAATCGATTCCCTCTTACTGACTGAACCCCTGAACGACTAGGCGAGCTTTATTGCGAACAACGACCCCTCTATCATCTTGCTTGCACTTATAAACCCACTTTGTGTTTATCTTTCTGTGGCCATCGGGTAAATCTACTAACTTCCACACCCTAGCTTCTCAAATTGACCAAGTTCATCTTGCATCGCATTCACCCACGATTCCTCCGTCAGTGCTTCTTTGTAAGTATTCGGTTCAACCTGCGAGATAAAAAACTTGAGAGAAAAATCGTTTTGTAATGGAGCAATCTTAGTGTAAAAGCACGAAAGGCCTGATCAATTTGGCATCTGGTTCGAACACCAGATTGAAGCTCTCCTATGATAAACTCCTTTCGGTGATAGCAAAGTGTCTGTGGCATCACCTCATCGGAAACTATTACCTCGTTCTCTAGGTTTGTGACATTTTGCTCTGCGTCTTGTATGACCTCGTTTAATTGAATATCAAACTGGATCTGCTTCCCCTCAGAGTAAAGTGTTCGGTTCGAGACTTGATCGCAAAATTCGGTAAGTTATTCAATACATTAACGGTCTAGCATGTAAAGTGTTGAAAACAACACATACGGTTATCGTGTAAAACACGTTACCCCAAATAAAGTGATAAAAGACCGATATAGTTAAACGAATTTCGTGTGTTAACACGTGTCGTAGAAAGCCTTGTATTATAATACGGGCGCTTATTAATGTCAAACATTACTAATCTTTGTTGACGTTTTAAATTAAAGGATCCTCGCATCTGAAGATGATGAGAGTTTAAAGATCTACTGATACGATGAAGATATGGTCTGAAGTATGACAAGTAAGTCATACATGCCAAAGACATGAAACAAGAAATGATCTCGAATAAGAGAGATCGAATAACAAGGAAAGTTTATTAGGGCGAGTATCTACAAGGTACACGTCTTAAACTTATAGTATAACTAGAAATATGCAACAAACACATAATGAATGACAGTTTCAAATAGAAGATAAAATTTGGAAAAACCTGGATAGGATTCCTATTCAGGATGACGTTTCCAAAAGAAATTCAGTAGAGATACGTATTATTCATAGTCGTGAATAATAACACAATAACTGAATTTAGTTAAACATAAACTTGGACGAAAATAATTATCCAAGTAAGTATTCTCAATATAGATCCTATTGAGAAAAATAATGATCACACCAACAAATGTGATTGTATAAATGGGTAAAAAAGGGACATTTTATATGTTCAAGAATAAAACGGGTAAAACTAATAATTGTTAATTGGTAATTAAATAAAGTTTTACCAATTGAAATAGACCGAGAGATTACTTACATGGGACGTGATGTGGTAATTATAATAAGGTCATGTGTGCCATGTGTTGATCGCTTACTCTGGCCAAGTAAGTAGTGAACACATGATACCATGAGCTTCTTATAATGAGCACAGTTATGTCCGATGTGGTAAGGTCGAGACAAATGAAAAAGTTAAAAGAACCTTGGGGCCAAGAAATCTTATGGGCATACTCGTATAAATGGTTTTCGAGGGAACCATAAAAATGATGTATGGCGCACATAGAAATAGATGACCCAAGTGAATAGTGAAATAAGTCATAATGGATGAAAGAGCCATGATTGAGAAAAAGGGGCATGTAAAACCAAATATTAAATGACCCACGAGGTCATAGAAATGAAGGTATTGCCCATACAAAAAGACGATCAAAGTCATTGATTTTGGTCGTGGTAAAGAAAGGATGATGATGATAATCATCATTCAGAATTTATAAGACTATCAAGCATGGTCACATAAAGAATAAAGGTTTGGTTGAATAAAGCGGTGGATTTCGCTAAGAAAACCAAACAAGTCAAAACGAAGTCTAAATGCATACCTAAATGGTTGCATTAATAATGACTTTAGTAAATCACCCGGTTGATGGGTCGGGAATTAAACATATGCGTAAACCAAGAAACGGGAACGCAGATTGAAAGTCAAAAGACTCGGATTATGAGTTATGACTAAAAGATGATAAAATTTCTCAAAAAGAAATTTTGAATAAATATGTTCAACTATTTGAGGTTGAACGAGTTGAATAAAGAATAAAATTTGATTGTTTATAAGTGATAGATTTCACATTAACAAGTCAAACGAGTTGAATACAATATAATGCCGGATGGCATAAGTAAGCGCAGCCGGATAATAGTAGCGTTAAACACAAAAGAATAATGAGCCCGGTAATGGGACATAATCAAATACGAATATAGGTAAACAGGATAACGGTGAGCATAAGAGTTGGGAGAATGATCCGAAATAAAACGATTGTAGTCAAGAACTACAGTCAAGGTTAACGGATCTTAAACTTGAAACCAAACGATTTTCAAACATAAACAGGGTGCCTTGACACCAGACATGTATTTTAAGAATGATATGAGTAAGGAATGATCTACAGGATCAACATAACCTTCGGGTTATAAATAATGAAAAGGTCTACGGGACCAAAATGACCCTTGGGGTCATAAATAAAAAGAAATGAATTATAAGGGCCTTGCCATAATGAGGTAAAAGCCTAAAGAAATAGCCCAAGAGGCTAAGGGAAAGAACCTACGAGTTACTTAGACAAAGTGAGGGAACCAGTTAAGAATCCCCGCGTAAAACAAACCCTGTAAAAGAATAAATTCTTAACTGTCAATATACTGGTATGGGTAATTGACAAAAGTTAAAGAGAAGATGCTAAACTAAAACTTCAGTTTTAGTAAGAAATAACGTTTTTCCAATTATGAATTCTGATATGAATTTAAATAGTAAATATTAAAAGATACAGGTCTTGACACTGATAAGTGCAAGACGATACATTCGAAAATAAATATCTTCGATAATGAAAGGTTGATATAAACTTAAACATGAAGTGACACGATCACGGTCAAGAAAGGTAATGTGAAATGTAATCACAAAGTAGCTCGAGAGATGGGTATAAAGTAACTGGACTAATAAGTCTAGTTAGTGAGACCGGTTAAGGTCAAAATTTAAATTAAGAATTTGGTTAAAACGCTATTTATTATGAGAATAGCGTATAATAAATATTGAGGGATCATGAGACAACCCAAGTAAAGTGTCGGGAAGTCAAATCGAGCAAAAGCATGATTGAAAGATAAAGCTATAAGTATGTGGTTATATACTTTATAGAATTATGTTAATATCATTTATTGAACTATCTTAAATAATTAAGATGAAAATCAAGAAATTCGGTTTGTTCGTAAGCGGTGGATTCCGTATAACTGAACCGAATGAATAAATTCGAAAACAAAGGAATTTGTTTGTCAACAACGTGAAAGATTTCACTAAAAACCTCTAAACAGGTTAAAATAGCGGATTCATGAAGAGTCCGAAAGTATAAAAGTCATGGATTTCGCTAAGTTAAACCAAACTGGTAGAAATAACGAGATTACGTTATTTCGAGTTGCATTATGTCGTATAAGATTCGTATATACTTTGTAACCAAAAAGATATTACCATACTTTTATGGTAATACTAACAATTGGTGAAAGTATGAGTAATGCTAAAAAGATTACCCAGATCAGATACATTGAGTTTAAAACTCAATGAACTATGTAAGAAAGGTTTCGATAATGAAACCTCTTTAAGGGGGGTAGACTTGTAACACCCAGAAAACGGGTTTGGTAATCAAACCATGTTAATACTAAAAGACGGGTAAAGTACCGTTAGTGGTAAAATTAACCCGGTGAATATTAGGATTTTAAATAAATAAACCTAATATTGAATAAAAGTTAAATGAAAGCTTTTGAAGGAAATAAAGTTTATAGAAGGCCCGATGTTGGTGCACTACATCTGTTGATTCCGTCTAGGTGTCTAGGATCAGGTCTTATGTCGTATTGTATAGCATAGGGCACGTTTTACGAGAAAACAGGAGTCTGTATAGGTGTTACATGTCCGGTCCGCTCATAGGGACATAGGGAGTCTGGTCCGCTTATATGGACATGTCTGGTCCGCTTATATGGACATGTCTGGTCCGCTTATATGGACATGTCTGGTCCGCTTATGTGTACATGTCTGGTCCGCTTATTTGTCAGTCTGGTCAGCTTATGTGTACATGTCTGGTCCGCTTATTTGTCAGTCTGGTCAGCTTATATGTACATGTCTGGCCCGCTTTTATGGTCATGTGACACATAAGCGAACCAGAAACTCTATATATAGGGGTCATTAGGGCGGATCTCATAACATGTATGTGAAATTCCACGCCGAAGCTCTGCCGGTGTGAAGATCGAGCTGTAAAACGTTTAATATCAATAAAACAAGCAGTTAGGAAGAAGAACAAGCTACTTCTACTTGCATTTCTTATTATTCCGCATCTGAAACGCAAGAGACAACCTCTTAACGACTCGTTCGGGTCAGCAAACGATCCTACAAGTGGTATCAGAGCTTGGGAGGAGGTTTTCTGCAGATTGTAGCTGTATTTTCATAATTTCTTCTCACTTCTACACCTTCTTTTACTGATTCGGAAAGATTTCACGGTCGGAATTTGCTCAAATTTTCACAGCTTGTGCGAAATAGTATCGAGATAAATCCTTGAAAGTTTCAGATCCAAATTCCTAACCGTTTAGGAGAAATCTAAGTTTTTCTGTTCGATTTCGCTGTCAAAAGTGCAGGTTCGCTTTTACGTACAATTTCTGGTCCGCTCCAATGTACAATTTTGATTGCTGGTTCGCTCGTCCGGTCAGCTTGAAGAACAATTTATGGACCGCTCCAAAGACATCTGGATCGCTCATTTGAACAAGTCTGGTCCGCTCGAACGAACAAGTCTGGTCCACTCGAACGAACAATTTCTGGTCCACTCGAACGAACAATTTTTGGACCGCTCCAAAGACATCTTGGATCGCTCATCTGGTCATCTGGTCCGCTTCAGTGAACAACATCTGATTCGCTTATTTGTTCAGAGTTGGTTCGCTCTTCTGTCATTTGTCTTGAAATACGTATTAAGTCAGTATGGATTCCGAGTTCTACAACGCATTTGCTTCATCGACTACTCCAGCTTCAATTGCTCAAAACATGAATGCAGAAAACGAAACTGGAACAATGCAAAAACCCCCGAAGCTTATGGGAATTGAGGATTATCACGGGTGGAAGAAACGATTTGAGAATTGGGTCCAGGCGAATCATCTAAAAGCTTGGGAAAGCATCGAAACTGAATATGAGAGGCCAAAGAATACATTGGGAGCTAATAAAATCATTTCTGAATTTACTGAACAAGAGAGGGAAAGTTATAAAGGAGAGAAAATGATGGTCAATTTGTTACAACAAGCAATAAAGGAGGATATATTTGTGTTGCTTCAACATGATGACAATGCTTATTCTATTTGGGAAGCTCTTGGAAAGAAGTTTGAGGGAAGTACTGAAATGCTACAAAGTAAAGCAGCTTTGTTGAAAAAGGAATTTGAACTGTTTACGTGCATGCCTGGTGAAACAACAAAGAGTCTTATTGAAAGATATTGTCATCTTGTACGCACTATGTCACAGTTGAAGATTACAAAAACTCCAGCAGAATGGGTTGAAAAGCTTGCTGATGCGTTACCGCAATAGGAATGGGGTACATATCTGATGATATTGAAAAATTCCGGACAGTTTAAAAAGTTATCAATTGCACAGTTTATTCAGAAGTT
Source organism: Helianthus tuberosus (assembly GCA_030545235.1). Classification (NCBI taxonomy): domain Eukaryota; kingdom Viridiplantae; phylum Streptophyta; class Magnoliopsida; order Asterales; family Asteraceae; genus Helianthus; species Helianthus tuberosus. The sequence continues at coordinate 130,880 of JARYGA010020887.1, read as the reverse complement.
GGAGGCACAGGATCTGGAGCAGCAGAAAATTGCTAGAATGAACAGTTCTACTCATCAACAAGATATTAAATTGTACTATAAAGGAAATATTCAAACTGCTGAAGCAAGTCCAAAGATACAAACTGCATTTAGTGCTGGAAATCAATCTACACCTAGCAGTCAAGGATCAGTAAACACTAGTGGGTTCTCAACGGTGAATCCTCCAAGTGTTCAAAGTGCATCTGCTGGAAATGGGCATTCGATTCAGTGCAATGTAGCTCTACATCTTCAAAATGGTCAAAATTATTCTGAAGAAGTTGTAAAGCATCATATGGGATTATTGGTCACTGCATTAGAATCTTATGAAGGGTTGATTGCCGGAAACATTGGCAATCCGATGCTCACAAAGGAAGATTATGACCAAATTGATGCAGAGGAGCTGGAACTGATGGATATTAAATGGGCATTGGCGAGTGTTTTGAGGAGAGCAGAAAAGTTTAGATTAGTTACCGGAAGAAATGATTTCTTGGATGCAAATCTTTCTAATCTTGGATTTGATAAATCTAAAGTTGTTTGTTTTCGTTGCAGGGAGAAAGGCCACTTTAAAAGGGAGTGCAAGAATCAGGAACCAAGAGGAGCAAAGGAGTCTGCTGGGAAAGATGATTATTATCGGAAGACCATTTATCAGCAAATTACTCACCAACCGCATCAACAAAAGGAACCTCAAACGGCACATGGAAGAATGATCGAGGATGCAAACAAGAAGGCTTACTATGGCATCATGGATCAAGATGACGAGAAAGTAACTGATGGTTTTAGCTGGGACAAGTACATTCCAGCTGATCCCAATGTTAAAGCTTTTATTGCTCAGATTGTGCAAAAGCCAGAGTTGATGAAGGAGTGGATGGATGTGATGTCGGATAATGAGGAGAGTCAAGATGGAAAATCTGTTTCTTCTGAAAGCAGTGATGATGATGAAGAAGTTGAACAAATAAACATTGGAAAATCTCATTTATCTTCTGACAGTTTTGAATTTTATTTTGCAGAAAAATTGAAGAAACTAAAAGAGAGGAAAGCTGCAAAAGGATTGAAAGAAATCAAAGTGGTTGAGAAGATTGTGGAAGTTGAAAAGATAGTTGAAGTCGAGAAGATCGTTGAAATCACAAAACCCTGTCTTACTTGTTTAGAGTCATGTAAACAATGTATAGAAAAAGATGAGAGGTTTAGTGAGTTAGAAAAGTTGAAAGAAAAGTTGTTGTTTGATGTAAAAAATTTGAAACAGTCATATGATGTATTGAACAGAACTGTGAATAGTCTGGAAAAGACTAACTCTGAAAGAGAGAAAGCTTTGAAGATGTTGAATGCTACTATGATGACAAAGCAGAAAGAGATTAACATGTACATAGAAGAATGTGCAAAGAGGAAGAAAGAGTTGGAGAATGAAGCAGCTGAGAATGAAAGAATCAGAAGATTGCTGCAAAGTTACAAAGGTTGTGACTACGTAATGGATAGAATTTATCCAACAGTTGAAGGTTTCGAGGCATTTAAAGATGAAGATAAAACCAAAAAGCCAAAGGAAAAGGATACTGGTAAGAAACAAGGTGTATGTTATAATAAGTGTCCGCCTCCGATTTGGGAAGGGTATTCGTCTAGAAAACCTAACGAGGAAGAATTAAAAAAAGCAGTCAATATAAAGTTGGAGTCCGAGATAACCGATGTTTTACCGGATAGTATTGACGTCACGTTCACAGCGTCCGACACAGATCATGAGTCAGAACTGATAAAACGAGTGGTCGATCAGGTGTTGGATAAGGATGAGGAGTCAGAGTCAAAGTCCGAATCCCAAAGTTCGTGTCAGTCAGTCAGAAGTTCAAATTCATCCGAAAAGAGTTCAAAATCGTCGGGAAAAAGGGTTTACAGTAAAGAGTTTTTGTTGTCAAAATCTAATTTGAATGACGAAACATTTGAAGTTGCATATACTTTGAATGGTTCTGACAAATTATATTTTGATAAAGAATTTCCAATAAGAGGTGTCAAAACTGATTTGATAAAAAAGGTTTTCAAACTAACAGAAATTAATATTTCTGAAATAAAAGATGAAAATCTTAATGTAAAACCTAAACTTTACACCTCAAGAGTACAACAACGTTTGAACAAGAAAAAGGGTTACAATTTTGGTTCTGGTTTTCAAAAGAAACCAAACCACAATCGTAGCTACAAAAAGAAAGGACTTGGTTTTATTCCACCTGAAAATTATAAAAATGAGAAATATGTTCGAGATTTTAAATCAAAAATGACATATGTTGCAGGAACTAGCCATGAAGAAGAAGCAAAGAGCTCATTCTGGAAACAGTCAAACCAGGAGTTTCTTGATGAAAAGATGAAGAATGGAGCTTATCAAAGGAAAGAAACAAGAACCTGTTTCCGATGCAATGAAGTTGGTCATATTGCATGGAACTGTTCGAAAGCGACAAACATAAAACAGGGAGTTTCTGGAAAACTGAAAGAAGTTGTTGTTGATAAAACCGAACCACCAACTGAAAAATTTAAAGTTTTCAAAAATTCAACATATGAAGTTGGTGAGTATTCGAAAAGGTTTTACAAGAAGAAGGGAAATCTTGACAATCAAGCTTGGGTTGTTAAGAAATCAGAGGTAAAATCTGGCAATGAATCTGATTCCACAAAATCAGAGGAGCCACAGTTTGATGAGAGTGATGAAAACTCAGTTCCTTCAATGGATGATGAGAACTTTCCACCATTGAGGATTGAGAATTTTAAATCAAAAGTTGGGAAAGTTGAGATCTCTAATCAATTTTATTCTGACAAGAATGAATTTGATGTTGAGAAAGCGTTTAATGGGAATGTAAAGAAAATTTTCGGAAAGATGGTCGATGGGAAGGTTAAAGGGGTAAAAGAGTTTTATGCTAAGAAGAAAGCAACTTACACCCCAACTGCTTTTGAATTGAAAACACCCAAGGCTGGTCAGGCTTGGGTGGATATTTTCTTTCATTGAAACACCTGACTTGCCGGAGATCCCAAGTTTGTAATCGTGGATCAGGAATCGGCATCTTTCATGTTTAATAAAGTTGTTTTGAAAATTCTTAGAATTGTTAAAACTCTACAGGTTGAATGACTACGCTGGAGCTTCCAGGTTGGTAAGTGCGAAGCAGGAATCGGCATCCTGATTAGTAAAATAGTAATGTAGACGTAACATTCCTACAAGTGGTATTGTGTGTTTTTACAAGTGATTTTTTTTTTTACAATTGATTTAGAGGTTACTTGAATGCAAATGGTAAATCAGGGACATTAATTTGTACTTGATTTACTATATATGACAAGAGACAATATGATGAACCACATCCCCAACTTTACAAGTGGTAAAAAACAAACTTATTTTCCGGAAAAATCATTTTGATTAAAACAAACTTAAGTGTTTTGAAATCTTAATGAGAAAATGGTTTGTTGTGAGGGGGAGTTCTGATTGTTTATGCCAAGTGAATGGCGAATTGAGGTGATTCGATATTAGTTGTCACGTTATTGTACAGTTTGTTTTCAAATTTCCTAAAATGTGTTTGCATTTTAGGGGGAGTAGAAAATTTTTAGAAAATCCAAAAACATTTGAAAATTTGAAAAAGCCAAAAACATGATAAATTCAAAATGAGTTTCGTTGTGATAAGAGGAAATGATAGTACATCAGTAGACTGTCACAACATGCTAAAGAAATGAAATGTTAAAATGTGATAAACAATCTCACTGCGGATATGCCAGTAGATTTTTGCACATTTAGTAGATTGTGATGAGATATAAATCTAAATTTCAAACTTGCTTATATCGTGGGGAAACATCTCTCGGATATATGGGTAACCCCCGAAATCTTGTTTGAAAGGTTTCATAATCTGATATACTAGGTCTTTATACTCAATGATGTCTGGGGTATTATTCCGGGACTTCTGCTGAACGGTGGTTCTGACCTAGTCCTTGGATAATACTTTCCGCAATGCTTGAAACATAGCATAAACCCTCAGCATGCTGATGAAACAACAAAATTGATAGTCGCTGCTGTTGTAGCTAAAAGATCCTCTAAAGGGGACATACAGAAAAGTCGAAGCCGATATCTCTCTGCGTATACGGAAGTATCGACCTGAGATCCCTCGGCCCTCGCATTACCTAATTTATATACAGATATCATTTGTGTCATAATTACCTGTAAGACTGATTATTGGGATCTGGATACGGGAGTATATTCTGAGGTGGGACACGCGATTGAGTTTAAGTTTCTAAGACATTAATATCGTATCTCGAAACAGTTGAACTTTGTGTGAAAATTTAAGTGGACCAATATACTGACAATCTAGGTGAATTGTTTAGAACTTAAAATGAAATGAAGCTTAACGGTGTTAGTGATTTGTCTCATAAACTGATATGATCCTCTTACACGAACTCACAAAAATATTGTTTGTAAATATTTCTTTATTGCATTACATTTTCTTTATTATAAAATCCAAAAAGATTTTGTGTGTGTTTTAGCATAATTTTTGAAAAAGTCAAAAAGATTTTCGACAACTGATGTTGGAAAACTGATTTTCAAAATTCCGAGTGCTAAACATGATGAGCAGCATTTGAGGGGGAGTGTTTGTGTAAATCTAACTGTTTTCGTTAAATCTAACCTTCTTCAAGTGGTTCATCATAGATATTTGAGAGAGAGCCTGAGATGTTGCAATTATATGTTTGTTTTAGTGATTATAAGAGTCATGTGTTGGTGCACAGGTATTTGATATGTGATAAAATTAGAAAATTTATGTCTGGGTTAAGATTGTGCAGGTAGCCAGGTTTCGATATTCTGAAAATCTCTGTTGGAAGAGAGCCAAGTTTCGATCCTGGAAATCAATTCTGAAAGCCTGTGTAGATCAGACAACGATCCTGAAGATGTTACTGAAGAACAAAAGAATGCCAGTAAATCGAGAAGGGGAGTCTGAAGATTGAAAGAAGAAAAAGCCCAGAGACTGATCTAGATTGAAGATGAGAAGACACGGTTTTGCAGTCAGGGTGTATTGGCGACTCCATCAACATCTGAGGGGGAGTCTGTTGGTGCACTACATCTGTTGATTCCGTCTAGGTGTCTAGGATCAGGTCTTATGTCGTATTGTATAGCATAGGGCACGTTTTACGAGAAAACAGGAGTCTGTATAGGTGTTACATGTCTGGTCCGCTGATAGGGACATAGGGAGTCTGGTCCACTTATATGGACATGTCTGGTCCGCTTATATGGACATGTCTGGTCCGCTTATATGGACATGTCTGGTCCGCTTATGTGTACATGTCTGGTCCGCTTATTTGTCAGTCTGGTCAGCTTATGTGTACATGTCTGGTCCGCTTATTTGTCAGTCTGGTCAGCTTATATGTACATGTCTGGTCCGCTTTTATGGTCATGTGACACATAAGCGAACCAGAAACTCTATATATAGGGGTCATTAGGGCGGATCTCATAACATGTATGTGAAATTCCACGCCGAAGCTCTGCCGGTGTGAAGATCGAGCTGTAAAACGTTTAATATCAATAAAACAAGCAGTTAGGAAGAAGAACAAGCTACTTCTACTTGCATTTCTTATTATTCCGCATCTGAAACGCAAGAGACAACCTCTGAACGACTCGTTCGGGTCAGCAAACGATCCTACACCCGAGTTAATGGGACTTAAAACAAACTGAGTCATAAATTCCCCAAACCTACAAAATTAACTAGGAATATTTAACCTAGTTAATAAGTGGGAATATTGTTAGAAATAAGTAGGTTGTGTCCTACTTAATAACTAACCAAACAAGAGGGGCCAAATGCGGATAAATGGAAAGTTAAGTTATAAAAAGAAAACTTAAAAATAAAGCACACATTCAGTGTGTGTTGTGGGTGTTCTGTTCGACAAGAAGACTCCCCCAGGAACCAAAACCCTAATGTCACACCCCAACCGATGGCGGAAACATCGGGGCGTGGCACTGAGCGAAACAGATTGTCCAAAAGTTTTCATAAAAACTATAATTACCAATTATTTAAATCATCACATCCCATACCATGACATAAAAAGTAATATGATTATTACAGACAAAATCTAGTCAAATTGTTCTGTTTTGACAACTTAGATTTCAAATACAGACAATTCGTTTATTTGTTTCTAAACCTTTCCTAGCCTCGATTTCACAGCAAGCCAAGCATCTAAACATCTTAAGTACCTGCCACATACATTAAAGTAAAAGTCAATACACATAGTGTAAAGGTGAGCATACAAGTTTAATAGATATAATAGAGTTTGAAATCGTTTACGCATAACCAGCACGTACACAGTGTGAAATGAAGCAAGTTAGTTATCGACATAAACCTATCGATACCAATGACTGCGGGTTGACTGCCCAAGGCAGTTCGTAATACACACTCACCACTATGAGCCATGTAATTAATTATCCTTAACAACCCCTGAGTGAACAGGTGCTGAGTCCAAACTATAGTACTATTGTTGCTAAGGCAGTTAGACAACATTCCATGTGTAAACATAACAAACAAGCATTCATTAAATCACGTATAACATGCGGTAATGGTTAGCGTTAAAGTATTGCGTAGTGTGTTCGAGGTGATTTAGAATAAGTAACGTATGTGACACCCAAAAGTGTGTAAGCAAAAAGGGTTTGAGTACACTCACAGCGATAATGGATTAAAGGGAGCGCTTAGAGTGAGATTAGCCTAAAGAGTTAACGATAGCATAAATGATGAGCGGCGTGTAAAACGATACAAGTGTACCATGGATCGGATGGAAATCCGATCGGATGGCAATCCAATCGGATGGCCAGTCGATCTAGTGGCAATCCGTTCGGATGGTCACCCGATCGGGTGTCCATTCGATTGGATTGTCACCTTGCTTGGTGAGGATGTGCTTGTGTATGATGGTTTGACTTTTGAAGTTTTCGTTGTAGTATTTTGAAAATAGAGAAGTATCTTTACCCTTCATTTCGGTCGATCGAACGGTCGTTCGATCGGACGGCGATCCGATTGGCGAGGCTTCTCAGGGTGAGAACAAGTTCAGAGCAGGACGATCACTCGGTCGGATGGCTATCCGATCGGGTGGCAATCCGTACGTACTAAACATGTTGAAAATTGTTCAAGTGTTGAAGTCAAACATCACATGGTCGGGTGGTAATCCGATCGGATGGCAATCCGATTGGACGACAATCCGTTCGATGTTCAAACCTCATAAGTTGAAATAATGGTTAAGTGTGGGACCCAAGGTGCAAGTTGATCGGGTGGCTGTCCGGTCGGGTGGCAATCCGATCGGACGACAATCCATCCCAGTTGACCTGATCGTCTTCATACTTGGTTGTTTTGATAGTTTGAAGTTTTCTCGAGACTGCACGATAACGTGTCAATCAATAGAAACCTTGTCAAGACTTAGTGACCCAATTGGACAGGAATCACCCTAGTCCGACCAGTTAACTGTTCGAGACGGTGTTTCATGTTCAACCCGAAATCAGTATTCTCGTGGATAGAATCCAGATCTTGAACCAACACATCAACAAGAAGGAGTAGAAGATTAGAACAAGCTCCGATTCTATTGGTTTTGAGTGCATTGAGTGTAAAAGAGTTGAAAGAAAGCTTGAAAACCATCTTTCAATCCTTTTCACCATGAATGTGTTCAGATCTATGCAAGATCTTTGTTTATTCATGTGGAAATCATTCAGATCTGAGTTGTTCTTGGTGGACTGCGGCCAAAACATGAAGTTCTTATAAACCCCATGATGACATCATCCTTGAACACCTCAAATCTAGTGATTTCACGGTTAAAAGTTAATATTCAAAAGATAGAAAGGTGTAGGAGTGCATGTAGATCAAGAAAGTACAAGATTTAGGTTGAAAACTTACAAGGATCACGAGAAATCGGAAGAAAAGTAGGCTGAAGCGAGTTGAGAGGGAGAGAGTTATCAACATCAAGAGATGTTGACATATGAGGGTATTTATAGGGTTTCCATAAATGGAAAGGGGGAAAGGTGGCTGGTCGAACGGTGGCAACCCGTTCGGGTGGCAGCCCGATCGAGTGGCAGCTCGATCGGGTGGCAGCTCGATCTGCTGGCTACTCGATTTGAGTGATTCGCGTGACGAGTTTTACAGTTTTGATTTGCTTGTTATGCGTTGCGATGCGATCCGACAGAGCGATGCGATAAAGTTGCTTATCAAATTACTTTTAATCCCAACTACTATATCTAACATACAATCATCCTAAATAAGTTGCGTTTAGCGTTCGCGATTCGATTGCGATAGCGTTGCGATTATGTTTCGATTGATTACCACAAAATAATATTATAAACATGCACAAGTAACACATAAAGGGAACACACACATAAAACATAATCCAAATATGAAATTCGAGTTGCGAATGCGATAGCGATAAGCGATAAATTGATTAAACTTGCGATAAACATCGATTAAACCTCGATTAGTAATAAATAATCCACATAATACAACTAACGTAAAAGCATAAAAGACTATCTACAAGTCAAAGAAGCCAAAAAAAGAATTGAGCAAGGAGTGACAGATCGCAATTAGCAATCTTGTCCCCCTCTGACTTCAATCTTGACTTTGACTTTCGAAACACAGGGTGTTACAGCCTCCCCTACTTATGGGAATTTCGTCCCGAAATAAGACCGGAGCCGTAACAAACAACTGCGGATACTTCGCCTTCATGTACTTTCGAGTTCCCAAGTGAACTCTGTGTCTCGTTTGCCTTCCCATCGAACTTTCATAATGGGAATGCACGAGCGTCTGAGCTGCTTGGTTTGGCGAACCATGATCTCGACAGGCTTCTCCACGAAGTGTAGTGTTTCGTTTACTTGAAGGTCTTCAAGAGGTACAAACAGATCATCTTCAGCCAGGCACTTTCAGAGGTTAGAAACGTGGAAAGTCACTTTTCAGAGGTGGACGTTGCTAAGTTCCTTTGGTAGTTCGAGTCTGTAAGCCATTTTTCCGATCCTTTCCAGAATCCTAAAGGGTCCGACGTATCGAGGCACGAGCTTTCCTCTCTTGCCGAATCTGACCACACCATTCCAAGGTGATACCTTTAGGAGTACATGGTCGCCAACGTCAAATTCGAGGGGCTTGCATCGTCTATCGGCGTAACTTTTCTAACGACTCCGAGCTTTCAGCAGATTGTCTCAAATTTGGAGGATTTTGTCAGTCGTTTCTTGCAATAGCTCTGGACCGGTTAATTTCGAGTGCCTGATCTCGTGCCATACAATAGGCGATCAACATCTTCTTCCATACAATGCCTCAAATGGTGCCATTTGAATGCTGGAATGATAACTGTTGTTGTACGAGAATTCGACTAAAGGTAAGTATGCGTCCCAATTACCACCGAAATCTATGACACATGAACGGAGCACGTCTTCAAGGGTACGGATCGTTCTTTCAGTCTGACCGTCAGTTTAGGGATGAAAGGCGGTACTTAGATTAAGCATAGTACCGGGAGCAGTTTGAAAAGTTTCCCAAAGACGTGAGGTAAACCAAGCATCGTGGTCAGAGATGATGTTGCGAGGCGTCCCATGTTGACAGATGATCTCATTGGTGTAGATTTGGGCTAATCTTTCTACCTTATAGTCTTCTCGTATCGGCAGAAAATGAGCAGCTTTAGTCAAGCGGTCAACGACAACCCAAATGCTGTCGTGACTTGATGGCGTGCGCGGAAGTTTCGTTATGAAATCCATGGCTATACTCTCCCATTTCCATATAGGAATCTCGGGTTGGATGAGTAAGCCAGAGGGTCTTTGATGCTCGGCCTTGACTTTCGAGCAAGTCAGGCACTTCGAAACATAGAGGGCAATATCCCTCTTCATGCCCGGGCACCAGTACCTGTAGCACAGGTCCCGGTACATTTTGTCGGCACCAGGATGAATGGGGTATCGAGATTTGTGGGCTTCGTTCATCAGAATCTGTCGTAAATCGGTCCATTTAGGGATCCAGATTTGGTCCAGATAATGGAATATCCCATTCGATTTATTCACTAGTTGGTCTCTATCGTTGATAATCCTTTCCTTCTACAAAGTGCGTTCGGTGAAATAAGCATGTTGGGTTTCGCGGATAAGAGTTTCGAGATCAAATTGGGCTTGGATATTATAGGCGCTATGCAAGTAGCTCCGTCTGCTGAGTACGTCGGCAACGGCATTTGCTTTGCCAGGATGATAACGAATCTCACAGTCATAATCGTTAAGAAGTTCTACCCACCGGCGTTGACGCATATTCAGTTCCTTCTTGTCAAAGATATGTTTCAGGCTCCTATGATCGGTGAAGATCGTACACTTGGTACCATAAAGATATGTTCGCCAACTCTTTAACGCGAAGACAGCTGCGCCTAGCTCGAGGTCGTGGGTCGTATAGATCTTCTCGTGGATCTTGAGCTGACGAGATGCGTAAGCGATAACATTGTCTCGTTGCATGAGAACACAACCAAGGCCAAGGTTTGAGGCATCACAATATACGATAAAGTCATCGTTTCTGTCGGGTAGAGTGAGAACAGGAGCATTGCAGAGCATATGCTTGAGGGTTTGAAAGGTGGTCTCTTGTCCAGTTCCCCAGACAAAAGGTCTGTCTTTGTGCGTGAGAGAAGTAAGCGGCACAATGATTTTTGAGAATCCTTCGATAAATCGGCGATAATAGCCCGCTAGTCTGAGAAAAGAATGGACTTCAGACGGGTTCTTAGGTGTAACCCAACTCTTGACAGCTTAAATCTTCGCGGGATCGACGTGAATACCTTGACTATTGACACTGTGACCGAGGAATTGAACATCCTCTAGCCAGAATTCACACTTGGAGAACTTGGCATAGAGTCGATTCCCTTGGAGTAGCTCGAGAACCAAACGTAGATGTTGCGCGTGTTCGGTTTTCGACTTGGAATAGATCAGGATATCATCGATGAACACGATGACGAAGCAGTCAAGAAAAGGTTTACACACGTGATTCATCAGATCCATGAAAAACGCGGGTGCGTTGGTTAGACCAAAAGGCATAACAACGAATTCATATTGGCTGTAACGGGTGCGAAATGCGGTTTTGGGTATATCCTCCTCTTGAATGCGTAACTGGTGATAGCCTGAGCGTAGATCGATCTTGGAGAAACACGTAGCACCTTGTAGTTGGTCAAATAAATCATCGATACAAGGTAGAGGATAAGGATTCTTGATTGTCAGCTTATTCAACTCCCGATAGTCGATGCACATCCGGAACGACCCATCCTTCTTTTTGACGAAAAGGACTAGTGCTCCCCAAGGAGAGGTGCTAGGGCGAATGAAGCCTTTATCAAGTAATTCCTGGAGCTGACTCGAGAGTTTGCACATTTCGGACTGTGCGACTCGATAAGGGGCTCTAGCAACGGGATTTGCTCCAGGAATGAGGTCGATACGAAAATCGATATCACGACTTGGCGGTAAACCGGGAAGTTCATTAGGTAAAATGTTAGCAAATTCACAAACAACGGGGACATCTTTTACTGCCTTAACTTCCTTTTTCTCAGCTACTACTATGTGTGCCAAGAAAGCTTGGTAATCCTTGCGGAGATACTTGCTAGCCTGGACACACGACATGAGTTGGAGTTTCTTCGATGCGACTTCACCATAAACACACAGTTGATCACCATTAGCGAGCGAGAATCGAATCATCTTATCGAAGCAAACAACTTCAGCATGGTTTTCGCGAAGAAAGTCCATGCCTACTATGACATCAAAACTACCGAGCTGCATTGGAATAAGATCGATCGGAAAGATGTGATTATTGAGTTCGAGGGTACAATCACTAAGAACATAATTGACAGAGACGGTTCTTCCGGTGGCGACTTCAACATCGAACGTCGAGGAGAGATGGGCGCGCTTACGATTAAGGAGCTTTTCGAATTCAAACGACACAAAACAGTTATCGGCTCCAGTGTCAAACAAACACGAAGCATAAATACCATTCACAAGGAACGTACCATTGACCACGATGTTGTCAGCTTGGGCCTGGCGCACATTAATGTTGAAAGTTTGGGCACGTGCTGCTTGTTGTTGTTGCTGCTAAGGCTGTTGCTACTGCTGTTGCTGAGGCTGCTACTGCTGGGGCTCTTGTTTCACAACCCTGTTCGGGCACATGTTCGCGAAATGGTTGGGATCACCACACGCAAAGCAGACTCTGGCATTGATCGTGGGTGCCTGAGCCGCTTGTTGGCCTTGAGGAGCTGGAAGTAGAGCTTGATGAGCAGTAGCTTGAGCTGGTGCTTGTCGAGGACCTGTACGGCAGTTGGCAGTGAAGTGGCCGTACATGTTGCAGTGCACGCAAAATCTGCAGGCGATACCCACCGGATGATGATAAGTACATGTCGGGCAAGTAGGGTGAGGGCCAGTGTATGTACGCTTTGCAGGCGGTGCATAGGTAACTGGTGCTGGAGCTGATCGGTGCTGAGATTGCTGCTGAGCCGGTACGACTTGTAGTGGGGCAGCAGTTGTAGTGACAGCATAGTTCTTGTTGCTGGAGTTGTTGTTGTTGGTCTTCCTTTTGCGACGAGAGGACTTTGATGATTGAGAAGCGGCGGCGGTTTCGGCGGCTGGTGCGGCGGTAGCTTGATGCAGGTTCTTGGTAGCTTTATCCCAAAATCCAGCTTTGACTCACTTGTCGTTGATTTCAGCGGCAAGCAGGTAAGTCTCTTCGATTGTTGCTGGCTTTGAAGCATGCACAAAATCTGCAACACAATCCGGCAGAGCTCGGATGTACTTCTTGATCGTCATATCAGCAGTCTTGACTTGATCAGGACAGATAATACTGAGCTACTTGAAGCGAGCAGTTAAAGCAGAGTTGTCACCATCCTTCTGCTTTAGATGCTAGAATTCGTCCTCCAGCTTTTGGCGCTCATGGGGAGGGCAAAACTCTTCTAGCATGACGTTCTTCAACTCATCCCATGACAGACCATAGGCTGCGCCATTTCCGCGTTTGTTTCTCTCAGCCATCCACCAGTCTAATGCGTGGGACTGGAAGACACCGGTAGCATTTAGAGTGCGGAGATTGTCAGGACATCCACTCTAACGCAGGGTGACCTAAATTGAATCGAACCATTGAAATAAGGCCGTAGGGCCATCTTCGCCAGTGAATTCTTTCGGTCCGCATGCTTTGAACTGTTTGAAGCTAAAACCAACTTTAGAGGTAGCTTTGGGAGCTTCGGTCCAGGACTCCTTAGACGATTTGCTCACGTTCTCGTATAGTTCACTCACGATCTGAGGAACAACCTTCGCCACTTGCCTAGCGACGAGAGCAGCAAGGCGTTTGTCCCTCTGTTCTTGGCGAGTAACTCGGGGGTGACGGGGTCCAGATGACGACCACATTGTCTGCAACAGACATCGTCATGGGACTCAGATACAATATGATCGAATCTCACCTCACACGTCTAATACCACTAAAGCTTAGGAACACAGCAAAACATGTAGCACATAAACACATAGGCACATAATCACAGATTCACACATAAGCATAGAAGCACATAAGCACGTAAGGCACATAACACAGAGCACAGAAGCACATAAGCACAAGAGGCAGTCAGAACACAGAAACCTAACATATGTTGCACGTATTCCCTATCCTTCACAGCGCATATAGCGATTACTTATAGCGATTGCGAGCATCGAGCAGTGATTGCGAACAGTAACTAGCAATTTGGTTGCAATTGTGTAGTGTGTTGGGCGGGTTGATCGAAATAAGCAGAAAAGGTGAATAATCACCAAAAATCAAAACTTATAATCACATAAAAAACATAAACTCCACATAAAACGACAATTATCAGAGTCGGCGTTTAGCGAACTCAGTATCGAAATACATAAAAATCGAGAATAGATTATCTGCGGCTATTAGACGTTGACTACCCAAAGTGATTCGACTATTCACAAGGATTATCAGTGCACACGTTGACCTTTGGGACTGTGCTCTCGCCTCGATTTTGGGCGATCGGCACGCATCCTTTCAGTCATATTGTGACTTCAAGTCGTTGGAGTCCGTCAAGACATTGGTGAGAGTTTTGTAAAACTAAGATGAGATCGGAACAAGTCGTAAAGGTTCAGGTTTCACCCCTGTCTTTACAACTTCGTTCCTGTTTTGATAAAAATAAGGAAGAATTATGTGTCAACGTATGGATTTCACTCCTGATTCAACACAAATTCTCCTGTTTATAGATAAAAATGCGAGTCAAACAAGCAATTTAGTCGAGAGTTTACGGTTTCCACCCCTAATCTCGACCGGATCGCTTGCTCATTTTCAAAAATTAGAGTGCGGTGATGGTGTAGCGTGCAAGAATTGCGAGAAATAGCAAGCAAGCTCGTACATAGCCCCTACAGGGTATGCACAAGTCGGTCTGTTGGTACCTAACTATAGACTAGGTCATTTCTAAGACATTGACCCAGATTAGGTCGAGTCTTGCCTAACTCCCTATAGTTATGGCTCTGATACCAATCTGTCACACCCCAACCGATGGCGGAAACATCGGGGCGTGGCACTGAGCGAAACAGATTGTCCAGAAGTTTCTATAACAACTATAATTACCAATTATTTAAAGCATCACGTCCCATACCATGACATAAAAAGTAATATGATTATTACAGACAAAATCTAGTCAAATTGTTCTGTTCCGATAACTCAGATTTCAAATACAGACAATTCGTTTATTTGTTTCTAGACCTTTCTTAGCCTCGATTTCACAGCAAGCCAAGCATCTAAACATCTTAAGCACCTGCCACATACGTTAAAGTAAAAGTCAATACACATAGTGTAAAGGTGAGCATACAAGTTTAATAGATATAATAGAGTTCGAAATCGTTTACGCATAACCAGCACGTACACAGTGTGAAATGAAGCATGTTAGTTATCGACATGAACCTATCGATACCAATGACTGCGGGTTGACTGCCCAAGGCCGTTCATAATACACACTCACCACTGTGAGCCATGTAATTAATTGTCCTTAACAACCCCTGAGTGAATAGGTGCTGAGTCCAAACTATAGTACTATCGTTGCTAAGGCAGGTAGACAACATTCCATGTGTAAACATAACAAACAAGCATTCATTAAGTCACGTATAACATGCGGTAACGGTTAGCGTTAAAGTATTGCGTAGTGTGTTCGAGGTGATTTAGAATAAGTAACGTATGTAACACCTAAAAGTGTGTAAGCAAAAAGGGTTCGAGTACACTCACAGCGATGATGGATTGGAGGGAGCGCTTAGAGTGAGATTAGCCTGAACAGTTAACGATAGCATAAATGATGAGCGGCGCGTAAAATGATACAAGTGTACCATGGATCGGATGGCCAGTTGATCGGGCGGCAATCCGTTCGGATGGTCACCCGATCAGGTGGCCATTCGATTGGATTGTCACCTTGCTTGGTGAGGATGTGTTTGTGTATGATGGTTTGACTTTTGAAGTTTTCGTTGCAGTATTTTGAAAATAGAGAAGTATCTCTACCCTTCAAGTCGGTCGATCGAACGGTATCGGACGGCGATCCGATTGGCGAGGCTTCTCAGGGTGAGAACAAGTTCACTGCAGGACGGTCACTCGATCGGATGGCTATCCGATCAGGTGGCAATACGTACGTACTGAACATGTTGAAAATTGTTTAAGTGTTGAAGTCAAACATCACATGGTCTGGTGGTAATCCAATCGGATGGCAATCCGATCGGACGGCAATCCGTTCGATGTTCAAACCTCATAAGTTGAAATAATGGTTAAGTGTGGGACCCAAGGTGCAAGCCGATCGGGTGGCTGTCCGGTCGGACGACAATCCGTCCTAGTTGACCTGATCGTCTTCATACTTGCTTGTTTTGATAGTTTGAAGTTTTCTCGAGAGTGCACGATAACGTATCAATCAATAGAAACCTCGTCAAGACTTAGTGACCCGATCGGACATGAATCACCCTAGTCCGACCAGTTAACTGTTCAAGACGGTGTTTCATGTTCAACCTGAAATCAGTATTCTCATGGATAGAATCCAGATCTTGAACCAATACATCAACAAGAAGGAGTAGAAGATTAGAACAAGCTCCGATTCTATCGGTTTTGAGTGCACTGAGTGTAAAGGAGTTGAAAGAAAGCTTGAAAACCATCTTTCAATCCTTTTCACCATGAATGTGTTCAGATCTATGCAAGATCTTTGTTTATTCATGTGGAAATCGTTCAGATCTGAGTTGTTCTTGGTGGACTGAGGCCAAAACATGAAGTTCTTATGAACCCCATGATGACATCATCCTTGAACACCTCAAATCTAGTGATTTCACAGTTAAAAGTTAAGATTCAAAAGATAGAAAGGTGTAGGAGTGCGTGTAGATCAAGAAAGTACAAGATTTAGGTTGAAAACTTACAAGGATCGCGAGAAATCGGAAGAAAAGTAGGCTGGAGCGAGTTGAGAGGGAGAGAGCTGTCAACATCGGGAGATGTTGACATATGAGGGTATTTATAGGGTTTCCATATATGGAAAGGTGGAAAGGTGGCTGGTCGAACGAGTGGCAATCCGTTCGGGTGGCATCTCGACCGAGTGGCACTTTGATCGGGTGGCAGCTCGATCGGCTGGCCACTCGATTGGAGTGATTCGCGCGACGAGTTTTGTAGTTTTGATTTGCGTGTGATGCGTTGCGATGCGATCCGAGAAAGCGGTGCAATAGAGTTGCTTATCAAATTACTTTTAATCCCAACTACTATATCTAACATACAATCATCCTAAATAAGTTGCGTTTAGCGTTCGCGATTCGATTGCGATAGCGTTGCGATTGCGTTTCTATTGATTACCACAAAATAATATAATAAACATGCAAAAGTAACACATAAAGGGTACACACACATAAAACATAATCCAAACACAAAATTCAAGATGCGAATGCGATAGCGATAAGCGATAAATTGATTAAACATGCGATAAACATCGATTAAACCTCGATTAGTAATAAATACTCCACATAATACAACTAATGTAAAAGCATAAAAGACTATCTACGAGTCAAAGAAGCCAAAACAGGAATTGAGCAAGGAGTGACAGATCGCAATTAGCAATCTTGTCTCCCTTTGACTTCAATCTTGACTTTGACTTTGACTTTCGAAACACGGGGTGTTACACCTAACCTCTAACAAAATCATCAAATTGGAAGTTTAAACGAAGCTCAAATTCACAATTGAACATGAATTATTTGATGATTTTGTGAAGTTGTGAAATTTGAAGAAACATCATAATCACGAATTATGTATGGATTATAGAAGCTATGGTTGAATTAGTGATGTATACTTGCTTAGGAACAAAACCCTAAGTGAAAATTATACATATGATGCTATGAATTGAATGATTATATGATTTACCACACTAGGATAAGTGGGTTTTAATCATATGATGAAATTGATGATATAATTATGATTAGGATCATCATATCTGATATTAATAAGATGATACTTGAACAAATGAGGTGTTTAAGTATATAAATCATACTTGCTAAGTAGTGAGTTTAGTATGATAAGATGAAAAATCGATGATATATTCATGTTGAATGATGTATGATATCATTAGGTGTTAAAAATGATTAAAGTTGTGTTAAATTGATGAAATTCGATTACATGAACTTGGTTAATAACGTGGTTAAAAATGGTAGCATAAGAATGATGCTTACCAAATAATTGACCAAGTAATTAAACGAGTAGTTGAGCTACTTCGTGTAATTATTTACGTTAATAGGCATATGACTTTAAAAAGTCAAACTGACCAATGATATGATCGAATGATAAATTCGACATAAAAATTGTAGGATGGAATAGTCGTAAATGATTATGACTAATCTAACTATCTTACAAATTACAATGATAGTTTGACGCTTGACAAGCTAGGTGGAAGCTTGGGAATGAAGCGGGTCAAACGAATCAAGTATGAAGAAAAAGTCTAATTTGGATGCAAGGTAAGTATAGCTTACACTATTCTTAAAATTTAAAATATTCCCTTATCGTATTATTTACGAATAAGAAAAATAAACACCCGAATTATGATGTTCCGACGTGTAGTCGTACGGAACAAGATAAGCAAAGATGATAAGAAACCATAACGATGGTTAAAGAGTAAATTGGTAATTCGGTCATACTATGACGAATGGAAAAATGAACTTTTAAAGGTTACCTTATATGGTAAACCAAAACAAATAATAATGGCAAAAACGGTAAATTAGTCACACGTTGACAATAACCGTTAGTTTTTAAAAGACACTTTACGGCGTAAGCCATAATGGGTCAAAAGTAAAATGACTGTATGGTGTTAACCGGAGCGAGTCATGTAGATGACTGTATGGTGTTAAACGGGTTAAAAGGTGAAAATATCACCCTTTGACAATATCAACTAATGATTGTTGTTGAGTTATTTACAGGAATAAATATCTAATGGATATTAGCATCGCTATTAATTAGCGGTTATTAAACCAAGGTATTAAAACGAGTCAATATATTGATCCGAGTCAGGTATGTAAAATGGTTCAACTCATCATTTAGAATTTGAGGTTCTATAAGAGTTAGACAAGGTCAAAAATGGACATTTGGTTATCTTTTTAGATAAACCGAATGATCTAACTTATAATCATTGTGTTTTGAAACCATAATGATTATTTAAACAAGACATAGTTTAAAACAATGAGATTTTGGTCAAACATGCCTTTAAAAGTCCTTCGTCGTAAATGAAAGGTTAAAATTGACCAAAACGCCCTTTATTGATAAACTGGACAAACGACCAGTACGGATTGTTTAGAAATAAGCATTTGGATAAATTAAACCCTTCGGATGTGTATAAAAAAAGGTCAGATATGAAACCTAGGGTCAAATGACTCTAAAAGAGTCTTTGCTGTAAAATGATAATCCGAGGGGTAAAACTCGAAATATATAGATCACCACATTAAATCCACCACAAATATAGTTGCGGTGGAAGATCATTTGATAAGAAATGTGGAAATATGAAGCTAGAAACGAATGAATGCGATTTGTGCTTAAAATATGCTTAAATACCCTTAACGGGTCAAAATAAGTATAGGAGCGAAAACAGGTTAAGAATACGTAAGAAACCCATGGTTTGGACCTTGAATAATAGGAAACTGATATAAAATGAGGTTCATGATAATTTGTATGCAAGAAACTAGTTTTAGTTTGATAAAATCATGAACGGGTCAAAAATTGGTAATTATATATTAAGCTGAAGGCTTAAAAGTCTCAAATTTTGTTAATCCAGATGTCGGATTTTAACTCCATATGATGGACAATCAAATTACGATCACGTAGGAAGAAACGGATCGCAAATTGGATCAATAACGAATGAGTTATGTCCGTTTTCGTAAGAATAAGATTTGCTGGAACAATGCAGGTTTGAAACAAACCTTTCTGTCGAAATAGGGCCCTCGCGTCACGCGACGGAGAACTCCATTTGGCGTCACGGCCCGTGACAGGCGTCGCGTCACACGAACTAGTTTGGACATGTTTTAAACGCTAAATGACTAAATTATTTCATGTGTTATGAAATGTGGGTATAATGTACGGTACCGGACGACGATCAAGCTCAACGAAGAACCGAACACAATCAAGAATCAAGCTTCCGTGAAATGTTTCGTCATAACGTTTTAAATGACGATATCAATATATGATGTTGAAATGTTGTAAATCTTAAAATGGTTTTAAAAAACTCGTATTTTCAATTGTATTTGTAATCGATCATACACAATTATAGTCGATGTTTGTTTGTAAATCGTATAAATCAAGTAAGGGTCTTACACTTTTTAAGACATCATTTACCATGTTTTTAACCAACTCTGAATCAAGTTTTTCTTCATCAGAAGATTTCTCAAAAGTGACATCAAGGTTTTCTGGTAACTTGTCAATCTCAGATTCAGTTTTAATGTTTAAAGCTTTGTCCACCCCCAAATTACTTCTCGAAAAATCACCGTTTACTGGTGGTGGAACGCGGTTATACCCAATACCGCTTCCATTGCTATAAACATCTTCACCGTCTTTGTTCTTTCCAATCGGTTTTGGAATCACATAGTCAAGAACAAAGCTGGACGAATAATAGCTTTTCAGCTTCAGATTGATACGCTCGGTTTTCAATTTTAGCCTCTTCAAGTTGAAGTTTTAATTTTGCAATTTCATCAAGAAACATGTTTATTGATTTTTCTTTTTCTTCAAGAGTGTTTTGGAGTTTATTTTTTAATTCTCTTCTTTGATAATCACGATCTTCTGCCTCAGAAACAACTCTTTTAAGTTCATCATATGCTTCATTAATTGATCTAGATTCGAAAGTGAGCGTTTCATTCGTTTTTCGAAATCTTTCAATTTCTGATTCACCCTTTCTTATATTTTCCTCCAAAAGATCAATTTTATCTTTAGAACCTTTGATTAATTTGTCATTTAAAACAAGTTCGTCTTTAAACGAATCAGTTTTCTGATTTGCTTCTTTAAAAACTCTTTCTGTTTGGGTGAGTTCATCAATCTTGGATTTCAAACCATTTTCTTTTTCAGTACAGATTTTGCACATTTTTATGCAATGGCTGCACTTCTCATTAATAGACTTACCATTTTTCACATTTTCATTTAAAGACCTAACCTGGTTTGATGAAGCTCAGCTCACCGAATTTGAACTCATTCTAGAGACTACAGACAAAGTCAAGAAAATTCGCGATAACCTCTAAACAGCTAGAAGCCATCAAAAGAGTTAAGCGGATAGACGACGCAACCCTTTGGAATTCCAAGTCGGTGATCACGTCCTTCTCAAGGTATCCCCTTGGAAAGGCGTGGTTAGATTTGGAAAGAAAGAAAACTTGCACCACAATATGTTAGACCATTCAAGATCGTTGAAAGAATCGGAAAAATAGCCTACAGACTTGAGCTGCCTCCTGAACTTGGAAATGTTCATCCAACTTTCCACGTGTCCAATCTTAAAAAGTGTTTGGCTGATGAAAACCTCCACATCCCCCTTGATGAAATTCGTGTCGACAACACGTTGCACTTCGTCGAGAGACCTGTGGAAATTATGGACCGTGAAGTCAAGAAACTCAAGCACAAGCGCATACCAATAGTTAAAGTTCGCTGGGAATCCAAACGTGGCTCAGAGTTTACTTGGGAACGAGAGGATCAAATGAAGGCGAAGTATCCACACCTTTTCTCACAAGTTTCCTCTAATTAAATTTTGGGACGAAATTTTCTAAAGTAGGGGAGAATGTGACATCTGTGTATTTCAATCCCTATACATTTCTGAACAACTTTGTATTTAATGAAACATGATGTTTTAATTCCAAGAATTGTATAATTATTTATGACTTTTTCACTTTCCATCCTTGTTCAATTGCAAACTCTCAAACCTTTTCTGGAAGTGAAATCGTAAACTGTTATGTAAACGTAATCAGTTTAACGCGACATACACTCCAGAACAAGGACATGAGCTAAAAATACCCTAAATACCGCTTACATAACTTAGAAATAAGTTTTGAAGAGTTCGGTATGGCAAAAACACATGTGTTCGAACTTAGGGACTATTTGCGACAAACTGCGAAACGAACATCGGTGACCACCCGGATAATATTAAAATCCTAAAAATATCCTGTTATGATTAAAATTTTATTTTTAATCATGTTCGTAATGAAAAATAAATTAGAACGCTTAAAAACGTTATTTTTCGAGTTTAAGCGCGTACTGAGCAACACAGTGCGTATACTGCGAAACGCGGACAATGCAGTCAGTCTAGGCAACTGATATTTATTTCAGTAATAATTTGGTGAGTTTATTTTTATAAAGTGATAAAAATAATTTAAAACGCCATAAAACAAGATTTAAAACGCTAGATAAAAAACTCGGGGATCAGTAAAATACCAGTTTTTAACTTATATATATATATATATATATAATATGTATGTATAACTTAGTATGTGTGTGTGCATGGGAGGTGGCGGCCTAAGAGGTCTTCCATCTTCTCTCTCTTGACACATGTTGGCCTTGGAGAATGCATGTACTCTTTAGAAATCCATCAAATCTTCCATATCTTCACAATTCCAACAAAACAAATCAAAACATAATCTCCTCCTCCTCCTCCTCTCTCTCTCTCTAAAAGCATACGGCCGAACACCCCCTCTCCTTCTTCCATTTTCAAATTCCAAGCTTTTCTTGAAGATCCAAGCTCATTCAAAGTTTATTTCAAGCACTTTTGAAGATCCAAAGGCAATTACAAGGTGTTTCAAGCAAGAACCAAGCTCCATATCATCACACTTTGTCAAAAACCCATCAAAATCTTGAAGGTATAAAATTTATTTTGAAATCCTTGTTCTTGATTTTTGGTGATATTGATGATGATGTAAGTTTCTCAACGTTCTTGGATGATTCACTAACTTGAAACTAAAAAGAAATGGATTTTTACACAAAATAAAAATGGAAGAGTATGTGTGTGTATATATGACCGTATGTATGTATGTATGTATGTATGTATGTATGTATGTATGTATGTATGTATGTATGTATGTATGTATATGCATATGAAATTGAGCTTTGATTTTTGATGGATTCTTGTTTGATTTGATTCTTGAAAAGTGAATGCATGTATGATAAAAAAGGTGTCATATAAAAGTTCTTGTGATTTGAGTTAAAAAGGAAATTTTTGGAGGTAAATATGTATATATGCATGTGTTGTATATGTATATATATGTATGTATATGTGTTTTGGTCAAAAATTAAGCAAAGATAATGCAACCAAACTTTCTGTTGTGAGGTGTGATGCTTGAATCAACGGACAATACTAAGGATCACTCAGAAATGTAATGAACAAACGACACAGAGATTTATACGAGGAAAAAGCCCTTGATCAAGAGTTGATCTCCGGCATAAAAAACCTCGGGTGATGGAAACTACCGATCACCAACTATGATTAAACTAAAGTAAGTTTACAACTCGGGATGATAACAAGCTTGTTACAAGGATCACTAGTGTGTAATGTGCAAAAATGCGTATGAAATTGCCAAGTATTGCTTGAGAGCTGACTGAGAGCAGTTACGAGTGTGTGTGTGTATGCCAAAATTAGCTAAGTGTTTCTATCAAGCTTGGCATCCCCATTTTAAATTAGAAAATAATAGTATAACTAACTATCCGCAATTTGTGCACTCTCCCCACGATCTCCATAACGTTCACAATGGTCAAGCACGTGCGGAATATTGAGGGAATATACTCCAGGAACTTCGGAGACTTAGTCCATGTTCTCGTTCCTGCAAAACAAGTTTACGTACAAGGAAGACAATTGTTAGTAGTAGGACAACAACAGTGATCCTGGATCCTGATCCTACGACACCTGCTGAGGATCCTTAATTCAAACAGAATTGAGGATCCACGATCCTGATAGCAGTTGAGGACCCGTGATCCTTGGGATTTAGAAAATCCTCCCCTAACAATTGCCCCCAAAATACAAGGAGTAAAGTGTAAATTGTCGAGTTATATTTTCTTGATCTTATCCGTAACAAACCAACAGATATATAGTCGTTATAATCTGACTAGCCGTTACGATCACACGTCATTGAAGCGAAATCCCTGCAGAATCATGATTATAAATTGAAGTTAGAGATAAGGGTCAATGTGCATTTAAATTCGAGCAATACTCCCTTTAAATCCACATTTGAAGATCAAGCAGGTACTTCTCTTTCCTCTTCCTCTTCGCTTTCTTACTCTGTTTCTTTTTTCTTCAAAATTTCCGAATCACAATGAAGCTAAGATCATCCCCTGCTAAGGATCATCGAAAAGACAGTCCTTTAAAAATCCAAGGGATCATCGAAGACTCTCCGAAGGAACGATGCTGCTTTACTGATCCTGAGATCGACAGGATCCGTCATTGCTTCCCGGCGAGCACTGTTTTCAAACCCTTTAATCCCACCGTCCGGGGTTATTTCATCTCTGAAACTTGGGTTGCATTTCCAGTCACCCCATTCTCAATAGGATACTCCTACCCTTTTCCGGATTTTACCCAATCCTTCTTCTCCCTTACCGGCATATCCTACATCCAGGCTATGCCAATGATGTGGAGGGTTCTGTTTACCCTTGAGAGGATCATTGAGCAGGAGGACATCGAGTTGGGAATGTCGGAGTTATCTGAACTATACAACCTTGTGAGCCATGGTTTACATCGCTTTCTATTCAAACATAAACCCGGTGAACCACATCCAATCTTGAAAACCACCAAGAACGATAACAAGTGGAAGAAACGTTTTTTCTTCGTCAGGAAGGATTCTATCCCTAATGGGAAGGATCTCCCCAGAACATGGGCCCCTCATGGTAGGATAGAGGATCCTTATAGAAGGATGATAGGATACCCTATCTCCGCTGAGGATCACTAACCCCTTTGTTTCTATTTTGCAGCTATTTTTGTTTCACACATCATTTCATCACCTGCAACGAAGGAAAGGCTTGACGCTTTTCGGAGTCTTGATCCTGCTATAAGATCATTCCAAGCAAGTACCAAGGATTCTCAAGAAGTATCCTCAGGCTCTGTCACAATGTCGAGTAAGTATCCATGTTTGTATATAATTATATGTTAAAACGTAAATAAAACAAGAATACTTATCTTTTGTTTTGGATGGATAGGTGCTGGAAAATCCTCAAGGTCTGCTTCCCGCTTCAGTGTCACCGATCTTACTACTGTTGGTCCCAGGTCTGGGAAGAAGAAGACGGTTGCTAGCCCAAGTGTTGTGGTTCCAAGGCCTACCACCTCCAAGGGGGGAAAGAAAAGGAAGACCTCTGAGACTGAAAATCTTGAAGGCTTGCCTCTTATCCGCCACCAGTTCCAAGAGTACTTTGCTGATGTAAGGATCACTAACTCTGACTGATTATCCTGCCCATCTGAGGATCACGTGATCCTGAACTTTACCTTGATTTTTTTGCAGAAATTTGCTGAGGTCGAAATGCTCTTTGACGCTTATGTTGAGGAGGCGGAGCAAAAGCATCAGGAGTTCCAAAAGTTCTTCCTAGCCAAGGATCAAACCATCTCCTCCCTTGAGAAGGATCTCAATCTGGCGAAGAAGCAGGTGGTCATGGCCCAGATTGATGCTGATCACGAGAAAGCTGAGCCGTTGGAGGATGCTAAAATCTCTGCCGCCATCACCATGTATAAGATCAAGCTTCAAATGGCTTAAGAGGCTGAGGATCCTGACTTCGACCGGACCACTTGGGACAAGGAGGGTTGGAAGGCCAAGCTGGCAGAGCTGGAGGATGAAGAAGAGGCTACCGAGGTCTTGGTAATCGAAGCGAGTGGCAGCAGGAAGGATCAGGCTGGTGATGATGCTGGTGGTGATGCAGCCAAGGTGTGAGCTGCTGAAATGGGCGATGATGGATATTTCTAGACGTGGCCGGAGCCCATTTTTTAGGATTTGGTAGTTTTTTGGTTATGATGTTTTAAACAATGTTGGGTTGTATTTTGAACAATAGTTTCTAGGATTATGGATCATGGATCCTAAGACAATAGGTATGATAATAGGTGGTGGAGGGATCCTCTGTTTGGGGGATGAAGCCATTTGTTATCCTGCCATCTTATATTTCCTGCACTTCAAAGACCTATTAACAATGGACACCCTTTACCTACCCCAGCGGACGGGCCACGTATTGCTGGTAGATGCTTGGGGTAGGTAATTGTTGGGATTGAACCCTGCCAGAGGAACAGATAATGAAAGCCAAAACCGGATCATGACAGTGGATTCACAATAATCAGCTGTTTACTTTAAGCTTTCCCCTTGACAGTGAATCAAACATCTGACATACTCCAAGTACTGCCCTTATCAACAACTGCTGATCCTATAAACCACTGTGAAACCAAAGCCCTGATGAAATTTAAAGGCTGAAGCTCAATCTACTGCTGGAATCCAAGTACTGCTGAAGAGTTAAAGCACTGCTCATTCAAGGCCTGATCACCCTTTGAAGAAAGCACTGTTGCTCATACAACAGTGGTTGATTACGTCAGTGGAATGAAGAGTCAGTGTTTATATATTAGTGTTTGGAATGTAATCAATGTCTGTATGGTCAGTAGTTGTAGAACAGTAGATAGAGTTTGTTAGTTTGTTAGATGTCACATTCATGGTGACGTCAGCTGAGATGCCTCAGTGGTTTGGTTTGTCTATAAATGGAGCAGTACTCTGTACTGTTACATTTGATTCGTTTTGAGAGAGTTCTTCTCCTCAATTCAATCCTTTCATCTTGGGCAATCCAACCTTGGGGCATCTGGCTGAGGGGGAGCATAGTTTGTAAGCATGTTTGTAATCTTTTGCTTTGATTAGTAATCTTCTGACTCTATGAGAAGCAAATGTTTTTCAAAACTATTTTCTCCTTGATTGTGTTTACAAAGTTTGTTATTCATTTCCGCTGCACTTTACATAGTTTCATATTCATTCATTGTTCAAATCATACAAACAAACACAATCATGAGAGCCTCCGATCCTAACAGTAATTTTGACAACCTTCGAAGGGTTAACTTTTGTGAATAAAAATAACTTCAACTTTTTGGCTATTTCCCGTGTTGTTATCCTTGTGCATTCTTTATTTTCTTATTATAGTTATCCACTTTGTTTGAATTCATCAAGTTTAATAAATCATGTTTAAAATTTTAGGATATGATCAAGGATCAAATATCCCATAAATTCAGAAAAGTTATGTAGCTTAAGGATCACTAGTTCTGTTGTCAAAGGATAAGGGTCACTTATATGAATAATGAATAAAATCTAAATGATTAAGGATCATACCTGAGAATCCAAGTTAGGATCCTAACCCTTTAACATTCATAATCAAGATAACCGAAAGACAAACCTTAATAAAAGGTGAGGATCAAGGATCCTTGTCTGTTTAACTTCAAAACCCTGAAACAGAACATATCTTGGGACTAAGCCAAATATAAGAGAAGAGTTAGTAACTGGGGACAAGCCCAAAAAATAACTGGGGACAAGCCTAAAGGATAACTGGGGGCAAGCCCAAAGGATAACTGGGGACAAGCCCAAAGGATCTTGTGTAAACAGGAGTATGGCCCTCATTGGTGACTATCCAAACTTAGTGACATGAAAATGCCAAAACCTTAGCTAACGTGAAAACATTAGAAACCTTAGGAACGGATGCATGGTACGTCTACCATTATACGTAGGATCCCGAATACAGCCAGTACAATGAAATTGTCAGCCCCTAAAGCGAGTACTGGTCCCATTGCCATGAACTGTACCAGGATCATCGTGCGCTGCTGGTGATACTGGGGACAGGCCCAAAACTGGGGACTAGCCCAAATAACTGGGGTCAAGCCCAAATAACTGGATACTTCTGTGGATACTCAATCCTTTGTTAAGGATACCTAAACCTTCTGCAAAACTCAGATTCAAGTGAAAGGAGGATAAAGGATCCAGGATCCTTATCCTTATATATAGGATAATTAAAAAGTGAAATAGTTTAGGATCAGATCATTACCAAAATGAGGATCTTCTATCTTGTAAGGATCCTTCAAGGATACTTGTTAGCTAAGGATCATGGATCCTTATTACATGAAGTATTTCTTCAAGTGGACAGCATTCCAAGCTCTTGGTAGCGAATCACCTTCCATTGTTAGCAATCGATATGCCCCCTTTCCTGCTTCAGCTTCAATCAAATAGGGGCCTTCCCACTTTGGTGCTAACTTCCCATCAGCAGGATTGGTGGTATTCTGAAATGCTTTCCTTAACACCATATCACCAACTTGGAATTTCCTGATCCTGACATTCTTGTTGTAGGCTCCAGCCATCCTTTGTTGATAACTGGCCATCCTTATCCTTGCCAAATCCCTGAGTTCTTCTATAGTATCCAAGTCTTGAACCAAGTTTTCAGCATTTTCTTCAGGATCACGAATGCTTATTCTTGCAGTAGGAACCACCATCTCCGTATGGATCACTGATTCTGCTCCAAATACCAAAGAGAATGGAGTTTGTCCAGTAGCATTTTTGGGAGTTGTCCTATCAGCCCAAAGTACATAAGGTAGTTCTTCTGCCCATTTCCCTTTCTTGGATCCAAGCTTCTTCTTCAAATTGTTGATGATGATCTTGTTGGATGATTTTGCCTGGCCATTAGCTTGTGGGTGGACTGGTGTTGATGTTATCATCTTAATCCCCAAGCTGTCACAAAAGTTAGTAGTTCTATTCCCAATAAATTGGGATCCATTATCACAAACAATTTCAGAAGGGATACCAAATCTAGTAATAATGTTTCTCTTAATAAAGGATATCACTTCCTTTTCTCTAACTTAAGCAAAGGCTTCAGCCTCTATCCACTTGGAGAAGTAATAAGTCATAGCAAGCATGAATACTTTTCCACCAGGTGCCTTAGGAAGCTTACCAACTATATCCATTCCCCATCTCATAAATGGCCAAGAAGAGGATATAGGATGCAAAAGTTCTGCTGGTTGGTGAAGGATATTACTATGTCTCTGACAAGGATCACACTTCTTGGCATATTCCACAGCATCCTTCTTCATAGTAGGCCAATAGTATCCTATCCTCAGGATCCTTGAGAACAATGCTCTGCCCCCAGTGTGGTTTCCACAATCTCCTTCATGGAAATCCTTTAGGACTTCTTGGATTTCAGGATCCTCAATGCATCTTAGATATGGTCCTGCAAGAGATCGTTTATACAACATATTATTCAATATTGTAAATTGAGATACCTTGATTTTGAAAGCCCTATGGGTTTTCTCTTGTAGGAATCTCTCCATGTTGTATGTATCTCATGATTGGAAGGATCCATGATCCTGAATGAGATTGAGTATCATCACTAGGGATGATTGCAGAATCCTCTCCTATCTCCATGGCTACATGATCCTCAATAGCAGGGGTCAGGATGTGGATAATAGGGATCCTGATATCCTCTGGGATCTTCAAGGATGATCCTAGATTGGCTAATGCATCAGCCTCTGCATTCTCTTCCCTTGGTACATGTCTCAAACTAAAAGAAACAAAAGAGAGTGCCAATTCTTTGACTATCTCTAAATATTTGATTAGCTTTTCACCTTTAACAGCATAGGATCCATTAAAGTGATTAGTAATTAACAATGAATCCACATGTACCTCAAGATACCTGATCCTCATATGCTTAGCGATTTGCAAACCAGCTATCAAGGCTTCATATTCAGCCTCATTATTAGTAGTTTGGAACTCACAAGCTATGGAGTGGGGTATTATGTCCCCCTGTGCCAATTTTAGTAGTATTCCAAGCCCAGTTCCTTTGACATTAGAAGCTCCATCAGTGAAGAGTATCCAAGGATCCTTAGTTTCTTCAAACTGTTGGACTTCTAATTCAGCTTCCCTTTGCAAGTCACTACTGAAATCTACCACAAAGTCAGCTAAGGCTTGGGATTTGATGGCAGACCTTGGTTCATATCTTATATCATAAGCACTATGCTTCACTGCCCACTTAGCCATTCTTCCTGACATTTCAGGTTTCCTGAGAACATTCTTAATTGGAAAATTAGTCCTAACAATAATGGCATGAGTTTCAAAATAATGTCTTAATTTAGTAGATGCCATAATTAATGCAAGGATAAGTTTTTCTAAATGTGAATACGGGGATTCAGCATCAAGCAAAATCTTACTTACATAATTGACAGGATGTTGTGTACCTTCGTGATCCTTAACAACGACCGCACTTACTGCTTTAGAGGATACCGCTAAATACAAGGATAATATATCCCCTTTCTCTGGTTTCATCAAGGCAGGGGCTGAGGATAGGTAATCCTTAAGAGCTTTGAGAGCATTTTCGTGCTTTTCAGTCCACTCAAATTTCTTGTTCTTCCTCAAAATATCATAGAATTCCTTGCATTTTTTTTGAGGATTTGGATATGAACCTGTTCAAGGCTGCAATCCTGCCTGTCAATCTTTGCACATCCTTAGCATTGGCAGGAGATTTGATATTCACAATAGTCTTGATTTGCTATGGACTTGCTTCAATGCCTCTTTTTGTCACCATATAGCCTAGGAATTTACCTGCTTTAACACCAAAGTGACACTTGGAATGATTTAGTTTCATATTAAATTTATCAAGAATATTGAATGCTTCCTCCAAGTCTCTAAGGTGATCCTCAGCTTTCTTGGATTTAACCACCATTTCGTCTATGTAAACTTCCATAGTGTGTCCAATTTGTTCCTTGAACATTATATTGACTAGCCTTTGATATGTAGCACCTGCATTTCTTAGTCCAAATGGCATAGCAATATAACAATATATACCAGTTGGGGTCATAAAGGCTGTATCCTCTTGATCAGATGGTTCCATCTGAATTTGTTGAAATCCAGATGAAGCATCCATAAAAGTCAACAACTCATGACCCGCGGTAGCATCCACCATGGAGTCAATGTGGGGTAATGGGAAAGGATCCTTGGGACATGCCTTGTTTAAATCAGTAAAATCGACACATACCCTCCACTTTCCATTCTTCTTTTGAACAACAACCACATTGGCTAACCACCTTGGATACTCGACCTCTCTTATCATACCTGCCCGAAGTAGTTTATCTACCTCTTCCTGAATAATAGCATTCCTTTCAGGTGCAAACTTCCTCCTCTTCTGATGTATAGGCTTGAATGACCTGTCAATGCCAAGCTTATGAGTAATTATATCCTTAGATATACCTGTCATATCCTCATGCTTCCAGGCAAAGGTGGTTTTCCTCCTCTTAAGGAAGGATACTAGATCTTGTTCAATGTTGCTGAGGATCCCTGATCCTATGAAGACGATGGATTCAGGATCATGGGGATCCATAAGGATTTCTTTCACATCCTATTCTCTTGCCTTCAAGACATCTCTTGGAGGATACTTTAGTTGCTATTGCTCCCTTGGTCTTGAGGCTGGCTTCATTGATGACGTGTAACAATTCTTAGCTTCTTGTTGATCACTCTCAATTTTCACCACCCCCCACGGACTAGGAAGCTTTACACATTGATGATAGGTAGATGGGACTGCCTTCATGTCATGTATCCATGGCCTGCCAAGGATAACATTACAACAAGATAAGCAATCTATAACACAAATTTTTTGATAAGAATGGAGTCCTTCAATATAGATGGGGAGTTTGATGTCCCCCAATGTATTTTTGGTCTCTCCGCTGAATCCCACAAGTACTGAGGATCTTGGAACAATGTCTGATTCAGGAATGTTCATCTTCTTGAGGACATCAAGCTGGATGATGTTTACTGAACTTTCTCCATCTATCAGGATCCTGCGAACAGAATGGTTAGAAATGAACAGAGTAATAACAAGTCCATCGTGATGAGGATCCTAAACATCAACACGATCATCCTCATCAAAAGTTATGATCTTATCCTTGGTGACAGTGGAGGTCCGGATGGGTCTGTCTCCATTATCCATCTTGGTTTCCTTGGCATGTCTTTTGGATGCTGAAAAGGAAGTACCACAAATGTCTGATCCACCGGATATGAAGTTTATAACTTGTGCATCTGCTGGAGGAGCAGGAGCCTTTTCCGGGATCCTTTCAGGATCCTGGATCCTTGACTTCTTTCGTCCCAAAAGCTCCTTCAAGTGCCCCTTGCTTAACAAGTAACTAATTTCTTTTCTAAGTGCAATACACTCTTCAGTGAGATGTCTGAAATCCTCATGATATGCACACCACTTGGATTTGTCTTTTGTAGCAGCTGGTTTATCACTTTTTCTTGGCCACCTAGCTTTCTCACCTAGATTCTGCATTGCAAGAATTAGCTCATTGTTATCAACAGAAAAACAGTATTCAGAAATTAGAGGATAATCCTCATCATCCTCTTCTTGCTCTACTGCATGCACATTCTTGTTGTCAGACTTGTTGTAGGACTTGAACTTGTTATTCTTAAAATAGGATCCTTGCTTTTCCTGTTTTGAGAATCCTGTCAATCTCTCCTGGATTCTTTTGTCATCCTTTAGGCGGATGAACCTAAGGGCCCTGGTTCTTACTTCATCAAGATTCCTGCATGGGGTCATAACAAGATCATCATAGAACAATGAATCCCTAAGCAAACCCATTTTAAAGGCTTCTACAGCCGTAGCTACATCCAGGTT
The DNA here is from genome assembly GCA_030545235.1 of Helianthus tuberosus. NCBI lineage: Eukaryota > Viridiplantae > Streptophyta > Magnoliopsida > Asterales > Asteraceae > Helianthus > Helianthus tuberosus. The sequence goes on along the minus strand of JARYGA010020887.1, from coordinate 98,808 downwards.
AGGGATATCTAAGGATTCTTTACTAAACTTAGTGATGTAATCTCTAAGTGATTCATTTTGACCTTGTGTTACCCTATATAGGTCACTAGTTAATCGTTCAAATTTTCTACTACAAGAGAATTGACTATTAAACAAATTAACTAGATTAGCAAATGAAGTAATAGAGTAAGGGGGAAGACTTAGCAGCCATTTAAGAGCAGATCCTGTGAGTGTGGATCCAAAACCCTTGCATAGACATGCTTCTTTTAACCTCTCAGGAATTGGATTGATCTCCATCCTCTCCCTGTATTGGGCTACATGTTCCTCTGGATCCGTTGAACCATCATATAGCTTCATAGTTGGTATTTGGAACCTTTTGGGTATCTCAGCATCACAAATAGGTGGTGCAAAGTGAGATATCCTATGGCTACCATCTGCAATTTTAGGAATGGGTTTAACCACTCCTGGTACGCTGGATATCATATCCTTAAGCTTCTGTAACTCCCTAGCCATAGCATGATTGATACCTGTATCCTGCATAGAGCCATGGTTAGTGTTATATGAATTATTAAAAGTGTTACCTCCCATGGGATTCAAGTTTGGAATTGCAGATGTGAATCCATATTGATGGGGTTCTGATATGATTGAAGGACCAGAGGAAGCAATGGTCTGCATTGGTATGAAGTCTCCTTGATGAACATCCGAGCTTGGAGGCTGCATACTTCTTAAGAATCCTTGATCCTGAAATATGTTGGATCCTTGAAGCTGAGAGGATCCTTGAACCTGAAAGGATCCTTGGGGCTGAGAGGATCCTTGAACCTGAGAGGATCCTGGAACCATAGAGGATCCTTGGACCTGGGAGGATCCTTGGACTGTGTGCATTCCCAAATATCCTCCTGAGCTGATGAAGGATCCCTGATGCTGAAAAGAGGATCCCGATGGCTGAAAACAGGATCCTTGAGGCTGGAAGTGAGAGCCAAATGCTTGACTCATAGTTGCTGTTCCATAACGCCTTTCTGATGGACCACTTTGATACTGGATGCCCGGAACTGCCAATTGTAGGGTAGTTACAACTGGAGTGTCAAAATTCAATGACCTTGGTATCAGAGGAGAGTGATCCTCCACTGATTTCTTCTGTTTCTTGATATCACCAATCTCTTGGAGGATCCTTTCATTGGTTTTGTCCTGCTCTTGCATGCGATCTCTCATCTGCAAAATCAGAGTAATAAGATCATTAGTAGTAGGATTAGAGGAAACAGAAGAAGTTGGTGGTTTTGGAAAAATGGGGGTTTGTCTCTTCGCAGCATTTTCAGCGTTCTTCTGGGATCCAGAAGGTGGTGGAGGCAAAGGAGGAACGCCCTGTGAAGAACTCATTGCCGGCATAGAGCTTGATGTGTTCTTTGCTGAAGAAGCCATCTGCTTGGTTGTGATGAACCGAAATGATCACAAGAACAATAATTTCTCAAGAACGAAGCACCAATTGCCACACGGTGGGCGCCAAACTGTTTTGGTCAAAAATCAAGCAAAGATAATGCAGCCAAACTTTCTGTTGTGAGGTGTGATGCTTGAATCAACGGACAATACTAAGGATCACTCAGAAATGTAATGAACAAACGACAGAGAGATTTATACGAGGAAAAAGCCCTTGATCAAGAGTTGATCTCCGGCACAAAAAACCTCGGGTGATGGAAACTACCGATCACCAACTATGATTAAACAAAAGTAAGTTTACAACTCGGGATGATAACAAGCTTGTTACAAGGATCACTAGTGTGTAATGTGCAAAAATGCGTATGAAATCGCCAAGTATTTCTTGAGAGCTGACTGAGAGCTGTTACGAGTGTGTGTGTATGCCAAAATTAGCTAAGTGTTTCTATCAAGCTTGTCATCCCCATTTTAAATTAGAAAATAACTAGTATAACTACCTATCCGCAATTTGTGCACTCTCCCCACGATCTCCATAACGTTCACAATGGTCAAGCACGTGCGGAATATTGAGGGAATATACCCCAGGAACTTCGGTAAGACTTAGTCCATGTTCTCGTTCCTGCAAAACAAGTTTACGTACAAGGAAGACAATTGTTAGTAGTAGGACAACAACAGTGATCCTGATCCTACAACACCTGCTGAGGATCCTTAATTCAAACAGAATTGAGGATCCATGATCCTGATAGCAGTTGAGGACCCGTGATCCTTAGGATTTAGAAAATCCTCCCCTAACAATATGCACATATGGGTTTTTGTTAGTTAGTATATAAATGAATGAATGTGGCATGCAATTATGTCTAGATGATTAGATGATGATTTGATGAACATGTCTTGGATTGTATGAATTAATTTCATGTTTGATGCATTTAAGTTCATGTCAGATGATGATGATATGATAAGTGTGCTTTAGATACTTGTACATAAGCATGCATGGTGATTAAATAATCATAAAATGATGAAAACGTTATTATATGACAAAAGTGTTTTAAAACAGATTATAAACACAAGAAATAATATTATTTGGTATATTATAATGGCAAGAAACTTTGTCATAGGTTTGGTAGCTTTGCATGTTGTATATATAGCTTCAAAAGTGGTAAAATATAAGAAATTTGCATGATTTATGTGGTTTACATGAGACCTGCACTAACATGGTTATAAGCATCATTTTATTCAGTAAATAACATGGATTATGTTAAAATATCAAGTCGTTACGATTTGGGATGGTTATAACGTTTGATACAAAACTATGCGGTAAAACGGTTAAAAATCGGCTTTTCGGAGGATTTTTATAAAACTATTTTAGATCAGTAAGTAAACTGATATTTTTGATATAAAAATAAGTATTTTAACTTATATTAAGTATCTTTGGTGTTTGGTTAGTCATACGCGACTTCCGACGCCAAAAAATGTAACCGAATCACTAAAATACGCATTTTTTAATATACATTAGAATGGGTTGAACATGGGTAAACTTTATGTGTTACAATGTGTTATATGATTTAGAATATGTGTATGATGATATGTTAAGAGTTCACAAGATTGTGCGTATTACGATATTAATTTTATGTCATGTTTATGTATATATTACGACGCGCACATCGTAGACACATTGCTTATAAACATGTATATATATGGATATAACATAATGAGGGTCACCAACAAAATTGTTCAAGTCGCAAAGTTCATAATATATATATATATATATATATAGACACCAACATAATAAAAAATAATTACTTTTCGAGAAAATCTCAAAGTTATGTGAACATTCTAAGTATTGGAGAAACTTAGGTATTTTGTGAATTTTTGTTTATTAAATCGGTCTTACTTAATTTAGGACGAATAAACAATTTGAGGAATTGTGATAACATAAAAACGCACCCAAAGGTGAGTACATAGTTCCCCTCTTTTGCTTTTTCAAATGTTTTGGGGTGAATCATATGCGCATAATTTTACTTTCCGTTTTCATGACATTATACATGCTTTGTTTACATAGTACATATAACACATTATTTCAAAGACATTTTGCTTCGTATGTTTACCTAGCATACCTAGCACATTATTTCAAAGACATTATTACTTCGTATGTTTACCTAGTACATGGTTTTCAAACATTTTCATGACACGCTTACATTGTTTAAGACATATTGGTGCGTTGAATATACAATGATACATTTATTAAATTTGATCACGCCGACCAGTAGTATGTAGTTGTACAATAGGATTGACAATCCCATTCCCGCATCCTAGGTTTGTTTGGATGTGAACCCTAGGGAACGACATAATCCGATGAACATTGATAAACCTTGATTCTGATAAGGGTTTATCCGATAGTCAACAAGGCTTGAATGTGTTCGCCAAGAAACCTAATAAATGTTTACGCAATAAAAGCAGTGAATTATAAAACAAAGCTTTTTATTAAACGATACTCTTGTTTATTCAAAAACATTGTTTTATACAAGACATTGGTTTATACATGACAATTTGGCTTACGTAAGACATTGTTCGATACATGACATTTTGTTTACATATGACACATTCTATACATGACATTGTTTTACTCACATCATATTTGGTTATTCAGTTAACCTTACATTACTTCTTTAAATCATTTGATTTTCAAATGATTTTATAAAAGAAAACATTTTGTAAAGATTCATGGCTGCTTTTTAGTTAAACATTTCTTTTAACATACCAAGTCATGAATCTTCATCACAAAACCTATGTTACTCACATGCATTTTTATGCTGACGTATTTAATTTTACATATGTTTTAGGAGCGAACGTTTGATGTTGAGCATGCTTCACTTAGTGCGACTTGGCTTTGGTGACTTAAAATCAAGCAAAACGTTATATTTTATGCTATGTTTTCTGTTTTAACCAAGACAATGTAATCATTTTATTTTGTAAAACTAAACTTTAAGTATCATGTGTTGTGAAACAATAATTCTGTGACATGACTCCCCGACGTTTCTGCCGCGGTTTGTTATTTTACGCGGTCGGGGTGTGACAGTCAAGCTCCTCAAGATCGAAGACAACAGGGACCTTAGCGGAGTCTATAGAAAAGGGAGTAGTTTCAATCTTATCATATTATGTGCTGATTAACCAAACCTATACAAGAATGTTCAAAACAGATATCTTTACCAGACATGTTGGAATGACAAAAAGATATATCCGTTGGAATCGGGATATCCAACATTGATATTTTTGGGGACAATTTGTTATGGGTGGAATTTTGAACCTATATCCTGACAATATATCTTGATTTTATGTTTCTTATTTGCGATCAGGATACCGAACCAGGATATTGGTAACATCCTGAGGCAGTATCTTGGTCATTACTAACAATTTGCTTGTAGACGTTGGCTACAAGGGACTAACGTTCTTGAGGACCAAGTCACCCTGAAGGCTCGCTTAAATTAGTTGAAAGAGGGTCATTGAAGCCGGAAGAAGTGGTCTACAACGGTGAAAGGGGAATATTCCAAGTATCCCGGATTTTTAGGATAGTTAGTTAATTCTTGTAACTATAAATAAGGGGTGTCGGATCGTAGGAACTCACTCACTTTCGAGCTCTCATACTCGAACACTCTCATTTCTAGTTGCAAACGCACTCTAACACTCACAAATTACAATCATTGTAACACTTAGATCCGATCCGAGCATTATCCTGCAACTGTATCCTGGTTATTCAAGCAATAAGAAGAACAAGGCAGCTGACGATTATCAGCTCCCGAGGTTTTATGCCGGAGATCTAGATTGATCAAGGGCTTTCCTCGTACATCTTGTATCAACCTTTACATTTACTGCTCATTGTTTGATTATTGATATAGTTTGATATCCTCGAGCTATATCCTGAAACTGTTTTCATTTACAATCAACTTAGCATATCTTTTGCAAACATCAATAGCACACTACCTCACGAACTAATTTGATCACTTAATTGCTTCAGTAATTTTTAACCAAAACAATTTGGCATATAAAATTACATTTATTCAACTCATACAATACACGAGGTTTTTAAAGATATATTTTTTATAATCGAATATATAAATATACATTTATTTAACCCTTATAGGGTAAAAAAATAATTAATAAGTAGTTTTTATCGTCTGTGATGTTGCCACATGCGAATTTATTCAGAGGTTTATCTAGATCATAATGAAAAAAGTAATAATTAAAATAGTTGTTCTAAATTTTAATAGTACTATAAGTGACCCGCCGCGAATTGCGGCGAGAGACATATTGATTTTGAATGAAATTTAAATAGAAATGTAGACGAAACAATAAATATAACACCAATAAAAAACATCCTAAACTAAAATATTACAAAACTCCAAAAAATAATAAAAAGTGTTTTTGTTTCCCCCAACCCAATAAAAAATTATTCAATAATAAAACATTCATTATACAATAAAAAGTTACTTAATAAAATAATAGTATTAGTTATTGTGTTTATAAGTTTCTTTAATTTTGTGTTGTAATTATATGTGTATTTCATACTAGAGTTTATTTTTTTATTTAAATAAAGTTAAATAACTATGTTGAGGATGGGCATTTATTGCAATTAATTAGAAGTTTATTAAATTATGTATTAATATGTCTTAAGCTTTTAGATAAATTATAATGGTGTCCTTCTTAAATGAAGTTAACTTACTTCCTTGTCCATCTAATCTATACTATATATTATTATATATATATATGCTAATTATAAGGAGAAAACTCACTCCAGTTGACTAAACCCTGAAAACCCATTAGATGGACACCAAAGTGCCACGTCTCAGCTCTTGAAAAGGATGTTGAGGGCATATAAGTAATGTCCTTGCCTGACATACTTTTTGTTAGGATCCATGTTAACCACCACACTCCTCATTAAATGCATGCTCCAGAGATTGGTACTTTGTCACTCTTTTTTTTTCACTGTTAACCACCACCTATTTTATTTATACAATAATCACATCAGTGAATTGATACTTTGTCACTTTTTTTTTCCTATTGTGTAATTTGATTTATGTCACTTCAAAGTGTATGTCATATTTGCTAAATCTTTTTGGTAATGAACGGTTGTTAAAGACCCTTAATAATATTTGCATCCATTTTATAGGAACATTTTATACAAAACCACATCAGTGTTTTGATGTAACAACTGATTGATGTACATTTTTTCACTTGGCGTATGTAAGACCAATTACAAAAATCATTTTTTTCATACGTTACACAAACCGAGTCATATGTTACAAAAAACATTTTTCATATTTTATCCTACATAGAAATACACATTAATGCTACAACATAGACATTTTTTTGTTTCATTTCACATTTGTACATATAAATAAAAAACAAATCCCAAAAGTTTTTTTTATATAACCAGGTAATAAGATATCTAATCACAGCACCATACATAAAACAAAACATTTCCGCAATGTTACAAAAGAAATCCGTAAACACAAGCTATACAAATTAATGTAATAATAATTTGAGATTAAATACTTATTAGTTTCCCTTTAACACCTTTTTTTCCAATTTTGTGGTAGATCCCTTTTTTCCCTGCATTTCAATTAAAAAAACATCAACATTCCTCACAATACGAAATGTTTTTGAAAAAAAAAAAAAGATATTCAAGCAACCATCAACAAAAGCACATGATCAAACACACATAGAGAAAAAATGTACAAAAATCTCAGTGAAAAAAAAATGTAACACGGATACAACAAAAATGTACAAAAATCTGAGGCAAAAATAAAATGTAACATGGTAAAAACAAAACCAAAAAATCCATAACATATAAAATGTAACATAAAAAATGTAACAACACACTTATTTTTACAATAATCTAAAAAAGTGTAACAATGCACTTTATTTTATGTAAATACAGCAAAAATGTACAAAAATCTGAAGCAAAAATAAAATGTAACATGGTAAAAACAAAACCAAAAAATCCATAACATATAAAATGTAACATAAAAAATGTAACAACACACTTATTTTTACAATAATCTAAAAAAGTGTAACAATGCTCTTTATTTTTATGTAAACGTACATTATTTATGTGACACGGAAAAAATATAACATGCATTTTTTCTTGAACAAATTTTACACAAAAAATTGATAAATCAATAAATTAAAAACATTCATCTTCTTGAACAAAAAAAAAACATATCCAGAAAAAAGTTGGAGCATCTGGATGATGATCTTTTGAACTGGATCATCTTTTGGATTCAGATCACTTTTAGATCTGGATGAAGATCTTTAAGAACTGGAAATGAAATAGAAGATAAAGATATAAAGAGAGAGAGAGGGGGGGGGGGAAGTCATAAATAACACATTTTTACACATTTCATACCTTAAAATACCTGATTCAACTAAAAACACTTACAAAAAATGTGTAATTTTAGATAAAAAAAAACATAAAGAGAATTTAAAAAAAGTAACAAGATTCATATCTGATTCATCGTCATCTTCGTATCTTATTCATCATCATCATCATATTCATATTCATATTCATATTCATATTCATGTGCGATTTTCTTCAAGCTGCCAGATCTATTTAACATCTGGATCTTAACTCACACACCGGATCTGGTAACCACCGCTGCAATGGTTCCAGCCCTAATTTTGGTAACATCATTTGTTTTCCAAACCAATACACACAAACCCCCGAACATCACTTTTTTTTGCAATATTAGACAAACAACCACCTGCATCTCAATAATGGAGAAGTATACAATAAAACCCTACATTTTTGTTTCAAAATGTAAACAACAAAAAAAACACAGATTTCTACAGAAAAAACAAAGGTGTTACCTTTTTCTAAGAACACCGACGCATTTGAAACTCCGATGGTGGTGGAAATCTCCGGTGAAGTTGGTGTGGAGGAAGATAATTTGCTGATTTTTTTGGCGGTGGAAATCTCCGGTGAAGGTGGTCTGGATGGGATGAAGAGAGAGAGAGAGAGAGAGAGAGAGGGATTGTTAAAGAATTGTGGAAATGTCAACTGTTTTGGCGGTGCAAAATCTCCGGCGAAGTTTGGTGTGAAGGGGATGAAGAGAGAGAGAGAGAGATAGAGAGAGAGAGAGAGAGAGATTTGTGAACTACATTTGGGGCATTTGTTTTTTGAATTTTTGTTTTGAATCAATACTTAATATAGCTAGGAGGCATAGGTTTGAAGTGTAATAATGAATACTAGTCTTCTGATCATACTCAACATCAACATGCAATGCAGAGATAAATTGTAATATTTCTCCCCATTTTACCCTTTAGGTGTACTATAATCTATATATTATACCAAAAAGTAATTGAGATCAGGACATCACACCAAAAAATCATCCTAGCCATCCATCAAGTATCATCAATGGTGGTTATTGGGTTTCTAGGGTTTAGTCAACTCAACCGGGTTTTCGATTTATCCTTACCCTATATATATATATAAAATCTCCGGTTAACCCGGAGGAAATGCTGAGCTGAACAGCTGTGCGGAGTTGCTAGCGGGCGTGCACAGAACAACGGAGAAGGATAAATGGAGGTGGTCGTCGAATGATTCTGGTCAGTACTCGACTCACTCGTTCAAACAACTTCTGATTGATCCTACAACAACTGGATGTGTTTATTCGGTCAAGGGGTGTAAGTGGGTTCCTTCAAAATGTAACATCTTTATCTGGAGGGAGTTGTTAGATCGTATTCCGACTAAAAGTGTTTTAGTTAGAAGAAACATCTCGGTGGAATCGGATATTTATGCGTTGTGCAATGAAGAGCCCGAATCCGTGGATCACCTTTTCACAGCTTGCCAGATTGCTGACAGGGTTTGGAGTCGGTTCTGCGATTGGGTTAGATTACCGCCTTTTTTTTGCTTTTTCTCTTGCGGATATTCTTGATTTGCATAAGAGTCTTAACGGGGATAAGAAATCTAAGGAGATAGTCCGAGGTCTAGTGAAAGTGATTTGTTGGTGCCTATGGAAAGCGAGGAATGCATGGATTTTTTCTAATGGTAAAGGTAAAAGCGACGAGATCATTGGGGAGGTTAAGTCTCTTAGTTTTTTATGGTTAAAGAGGAGGTCAAAACGTTGTAATATAGTTTGGAGAGATTGGTATAGTTTCCCTCTATATATGTTGTAATCGGTTGTGGTGCGGTCCTGTGCTTTTTGTCAGACCGACCGTTTCTTAATAAAGTTTACCTTTCAAAAAAATATAGATATGTATTTCATCCTAAAGTTTACATTTTTTTTATATTTAAATAAGTTAAACAACTATCGTTTTGGATGGGCATTTAGTGCAATTAGTTAGAAGTTTATTAAAGAGTTAATTGCACGGATAGTCCTTGTGGTTTGCAAGTTTTTCACCTTTAGTCCTCACCTTTTCAAAATAGCATGTTTGCTCCTTATGATTAACTCACTTCTTACTTGTATAGTCCCTACAGTGGATGGAGGTTAGTTTGTTCAGTTAAATATGTATGAAATGACCGAAATACCCTCACTCTTAATATAAATAAATAAACCAAAAAAATATGATTGGTAATTCCACCTGTAATTTCTCACGCCGGTGGAAGTTTCGCGAATAATAAGAAGATAAGCAGCGATAAAGTGAAGAAGATTGAGAAACGAGAGAAGGTAGCTGCTACCGACGATGCACCAGCGGTGACACCGGAGAAACATGATCGACGTCAATCGTATCTACCGTCTGGAGAAGCTCTAGCTACCACATTTACTACTATAAGCCAATCCAACAGAAATTTACATATTTTTTAAAGTCGTTTTGGTAGAATTAGGGTTAGCATTTATCGAATTATGAAATTAAACAGCATGTGCGAGCATCTGTGTTTACAAAGTTGATTAGTTAATTATTTAGTTCTCTGTTGTTTTGAGTAATTTGTACTCCGGCGGTTGTCGGAGGCTGCTACGTCGGCGGTATCCCCTTCAATAACGAGGCTCACTTGTACTTCGGCTTCTAGACGCAGTACGTTCCAAGAGTGATTCCGTCGAGTTCGTCGGCTTCGGAAGATGACGAAGAACATAAATCACGATCTTCAATGGAAAGTTTACTCAGAGGAAGACGTAACGGACCTAACGGTTGTGTTCAGTGTGGTGGCAGATGGGTAGTGATGGTGGCTAGCGATGGCCAATGGGGGCGATGGAGGCGGTGATGGCTGGTGGTGGGGAGGAGGCTGTAGTGGCTGGCGGTGGTAGGGTGGTGGTCTGGTGGTGGTGAAGGTGAAATGGTGGAAACGAGATACAGAGGAAGGAAGGGAGAGATTAAAATTTATTATTAAATTAAATGGTGGAGCCTATTTATTTTCAATGACCAATCATATCTGTTTGTTTATTTTTTATATTAAGAGTGAGGGTATTCCGGTCATTTCATACGTATTTAACTGAATAAACTAACCTCCATCCATTATAGGGACTATACAAGTAACAAGTGAATAACCATAGAGAGCAAACATGCTATTTTGAAAATGTGAGGCCTAAAAGTGAAAAACTTGCAAACCACAGGGACTGTCCTAGCAATTAACTCTTTATTAAATTATCTATTAATATAGAGTAAACTGCCATTTTGGTCCCTGTGGTTTGGCCAGTTTTGCCACTTTAGTCCAAATCTCAAACATATTACATCTGGGTCCCTGTGGTTTGCATTTTGTTGCCATTTTAGTCCAAAAGTGAAATTTGACTAGATTACCCACTTTTGACCCTGCTATTTTGTCTTCACCCTTAGGGGCATTTTGGGCATTTTAGGTTTATTATAACTCAAATTAATAAATAATAATGCCATTGCCAGAACAACAACAATAATGCACTGCCAGAACAACATCAACAACAAGCACCACCACCACCACCCCCACCACCGGATCTGCAGCGCCACCACCACCACTCTGTCGCCACAAGCACCTGAAAACAACATTCCATCAGTTTCCAACCTGATCACACCAATTCAAACAATAACAATTCAACAAACCAACCTCATAATCATCACCAAACTTCTCATTAAACGCCCATTTTATCGCTTCAGCAGACGCCCTATGACCACCACCTGTATCACTCATCAAAATGAGCACCTTTTTCTTACCATTAGACTCATACCCACTCAATGGCAATGTCCCATCCTCCAACACACCCTCATTCTCCCCTCCTAATCTACAATCACTCCCTGAATTAACCTTAACCGACGCGAACCCGAGCGGAATCTTATCGCAATGAAACCGAATAAACTTGTTGAACTCATTAAAGAACTTATTAATACTAGACCCACCTTTACCCCCTGAACTCAAAGACCCAACAATCTTTGATGACCTACTTCTCCCACCAGCCCAAAAATTTACATATTTTCTATCAGATTGAACACTAGACAGAACCGAAGAATACCCATCTAAACTCAAACTATTAGAGTTGAAATCAAATGCAAAGTTGCTCAATTTGGATAGAATATTGAACGCATTATTGGTTTCTAAAGCTACAGATGACGATGAAGACGAAGATGATGACTGCATAGCTGTAATCAAGTCATACAGCCGAAAAGAAAGATGTGGGTCGTGTTATTTCTGAAAAAAGAAACAGAATTTGACAAAATCCCCAACTGGGTTGGGTGAATTGACCGGAAATTGGATAAAGTTTGTGTTTTTTTTCAGGGGTTTGTAGCCACACATATAGGATTTAGCAACAGATGTTATTTTTCTTGGGCTTTTGGAATGTGTGTAGAAAGAAAGACCTGATTTCGATTCAGGAGGAGGTGAAGGTGGAGGAGGTGAGGGTGTCGGGGGTGGTGGCGGTGATGGTGGAGGCGGTGAGGCCGACGGTGGTGGTGGTGGTGGATCTTTAGTGGTGGTGGTGGTGATTGACGGAGGTGATTCAAATCCGATTCAGGAGGAGGTGAAGGTGGAGGAGGTGAGGGTGTCGGGGGCGGCGGCGGTGATGGTGGAGGCGGTGAGGTGAGGGTGACGGTGGTGGTGGTGATTGTTTGAGAAGATGATCTTCAGTCATGGTGGGGTGGGGTTTGATCTTGGTGGGGTGGGGTTTATATATTAATGGGGTTAATTAATATTAGGTTATAATAAACCTAAAATGCCCAAAATGCCCCTAAGGGTGAAGACAAAATAGCAGGGTCAAAAGTGGGTAATCTGGTCAAATTTCACTTTTGGACTAAAATGACAACAAAATGCAAACTACAGGGACCCAGATGTAATAAGTTTGAGATTTGGACTAAAGTGACAAAACTGGGCAAACCACAGGGACCAAAATGGCAGTTTACTCATTAATATATCTTAAGCTTTAAGGTAAATTACAATGGTGCCCTTCTCAAATGAAGTTAAATCACCTCTTGTTCATTTAATATACATTTTAATCGATATAGATATATTTATTTCAATTTCATTTAACATCTTCAATTTGAATTAGTAATTTGAAATCATTTTCTGTGTTGAATCAAATTTATATTTTATTTCTCTTAGTATTTTTTTGAAAAATACAAGTTAACATAATAACTATTAAATAGTAATAATATTTATTATTATTATTATTGTTGTTGTTGTTATGTTATTGTTATTATTGTTATTATTATTATTATTATTATTATTATTATTATTATTATTATTATTATTATTATTATTATTATTATTATTATTATTATTATTATTATTATTATTATTATTATTATTATTATTATTATTAGGTAATTTGGTGGAAATTGTCCACAAAACCAAGGTGTAACTTCTATGCGTGTGCTTTTGTTGGTTGGTTTGCATTTTCATGGCGATTAAGCTAAGGAAACCAAGGTGTAACTTCTCCATGTGAATTACATGATTGTGATGTATTTCTCCAAACAAGAATATGACATCGGTTTTCTTATCTTAGTTTACATTACATATATTATTCTAATTGTTACTATCATTATAGGCTTAGTGTTCTATTAATCTAATATTAGTTACTTTGATTTTGGTCTTTTAAATTTGACACTGTTAAGGTACTTTATGCATTTGACATGTATTTAATATCAAAGACAGACAATATTATATTTTGCTCTTTTAAAATTTGACATGTATTTATATCAAAGACAATATCAAATTTTTGTCAAATCCTGTATTTTAGGGACGTAGGTTTTCCTATCCTTTAAGTGACTTTACCGGTGATTGTCTCCTTGTGTTTATGCCCAAATGATGTTGCATGCTATTATACAGGATTTACATTATATTGGGTCATTCTTATCACTTTCTTGGTATTGGTCATGGTATTGGTGACTTCTTTTTTCTATATCCTTTGACTTGGTGTATTGGTATGCGGTTCGTTTTGGAGCTGAGGGTCTCTCTGGAAGCAGTCTCTCTATCCCTAGGGATAGAGGCAAGGTCTGTCTACATCCCACCCTCCCCAGACCCTACAAGTAGCTTTGCTATTTGTGGGATTTACTGGGTATGGTTGTTGTTGTTGTTGTAGTCATCTCAAATATAATTAGAGTGGTATTTAATGTTTTATCAATATAGTAAAACTTAGATGGAAAGAAACTATAATAGGTTTATGATTGTGCTTTTATATTTGCAAACGATGTTTATGAGGAAATGATCAGCGTAGCAAAGAACACACTTTTGTGCGGACTTTGGCGCTACTTGGTGTAGCAAAGAAATTGTTTTAGAAAATAATAATTTGTAATTTACATTCCATAAATTAGAAACAATTTTGTGCATAAGTAGTTGTAATTTATGTTTTGGGTGGTTTTAAAAAAAAAAAAGTTGATTCTTTAACTTTAACCCAAAAGCTTTTTATGTTTTGCAATTTTAACCCATATAAATTGTTTTTTTTTTCACTTTTAACTCAAAAGTTTCATTATTTTCAATTTAACCTCACAATATTATTTTACCTTCAACTTTGGCCCTATACTTTTCATCTTTCGCAAATTTTCGTTTTACGTTTCGTTCTAAATTTTGCGAGTTAAGACAGCGCGACGTGCGTGTGTCGTTTAACATTTTTTTTGGTTTCGTTCAAAATTATGCAAGTTAACACGACGCAACATGCATGTGTGGTTCAATGTTTTACATTTATTTTTTTTCGTTTGACAAGTTCGTCGCAACGCGCGGGTCCTGGATCGACTCAGTGTTGGTAGTCACTGACGTTGGTGTGACATTAGTGCTATTTGACATAGTTCTACGCCCCCCCGCAACGCGGGGGAGCTTAAATCTAGTTATGTTCACTACATATCACTAAAAGATCTACAAATTATACACACAAGAACACATAAAGAAGTGAACAAACACATGCAAATGCCTCAGTGGTGGATCTAGGATTCGTTCGTAGCGGTAACGTTTTATAAATAAGCGGTAACGAAATCAAAAAAATATCAAATTTTTCCAAAAAATACACTAATTTTACACTACCGCTGGAGCGCCAAACGGTAGCGAGCGTTGCCCCTTGTATGTAGATAGGTCCGCCCCTGGTTAATTACAAAATGTAATAATAAACTCAGTCTGGATCATTTTCATAGTTTTCTGTTTCTAGAATCCTCATATTGTTCGATTTTAAATGGACATGGCAAATGGCATCGACTGTATCCAAGAAACTTCAGCTAACAACTAGTCAAATACAATGATGTGAATGGTATGTATATTATATTTGCATATTTGTCTATTATTTGTGTGGTTTTATATGATCAGTTGACTTGACTTTCTTGGTCTTTTTAACTTTATATGTTTGTTTTGCTTGTCTTTTTTATCATGTTTCCCCTAACAATGGTATGCCTTCAGAGTTTAGACTAACAATTCAAAATTACAAAATCTATATAGACAAGTTAAGGGTGTTTCATTAACTTGTGAATTAGTGTCCCATAGAACATGTGTGTTATTTTGTATCATACATTAACTTTTGTCTAAAATAATCATTGTTTTTGTCAATGAAAGATTGAAAGAAAACTAAAACTATAATTTAAAATATACAGTTTAACACTTGATTGAAATAACTATTTCTATCAAAACACAATGTTACATTATCAATTCTCAAACAAAAATATTTACAACAAAAAGTTTGAACAAATTGTTTAAAAACATTAGCTCCTATTTTTTTTTTACCAAAACTTAAGCATTCTCTGTCACATAAGTTTAACACTTGATTGAAATAACTATTTCTAACAAAACACAATGTTACATTATCAATTCTCAAACAAAAATATTTACAACAAAAAGTTTGAACAAATTGTTTAAAAACATTAGCTCCTATTTTTTTTACCAAAACTTAAGCATTCTCTGTCACATAACTTTGAGCATCCATATAATTATTCCACAAATCCGTCACCATTGTAGTAACCATCTCCACCGCACCCTCCACCACCGCCGGAATCTCTTCCGTCAACCCTTCGAACGCAGACCGCGTCTTCTCCACCAACCCTCCTGCGGCCGCCCCGGTTGCAGCAACAGACCCAAAAACACCCTCTTTCACAAGATCAAAAACAAAGCCAATAATTTCACTTATCACCTCTAAAACAAGCTCAAAAAGGTACTCGACACAACTTCGAATAAAGCCGCCAAATTGCTCCATTGCAGACTGTAGTGCTTCTCCCGGGACCTTTAATCCTTGGATCGCGATCACGAGGAGGTAGGCCGTGACGGTGAAGAGCAAACGAGAGAGGATGTTTGAGATGAGGGTTATGGAGGAGAAGATGAGGTTGATGAGTATGAGTAGTGCCATTGATGAAAGGTTATAGAATAGAGAGAAATGAAGAAGGTTATAAGATGGAAGAGATATGGAAATTTGGTTTTAAAGAATATTGAAGGCATTAGTTGGGCTTGAAATTGACTTCATGGAAATTGTTTAAATGTTAGTTGAAAATTGAATTGGTGTTTGATGATGTATTCATGAGGAGTATTATATGGGTTAGAGACTTAGAGAGGAAGACATTGCTTACACACATTGTGCTACAATATTTATTTTGGTTATAATCCCTTCGTATATATTATTACTTATATGTTAAAATTAACGAATGTATCACTTGTATACGTAAAAATTAACACTAATACATAAGAATATTGTTATGTAACCACTTACTCCTATTATATTTACGTCATTTTATATACAAATAAATTATACAGTTTATTAAAGATTGGTCGATCGCTCCTATACATGATATCATGGTTCTTTCATATGTAATGTTAATTAATATGATTATATGTGCAGTGGCGGATTCAGAATTTTTTTTTGGAGGGTGCGGATAAGGTGTTCAACCATATTTTCAAGGGTTACGGTCGAGTTTTTTTGCCTAAAATGTACATTAATTTTTTTTTCAAGGGGTGCGGCCGCCCACCATGTTCAAAGGCTAGGTCCGCCCATGATTATGTGTAAACTATAGTTTAGTTAAATGTCGACCCATATTTTAATATATTTTAATGTAATAAAAGATTACGCATGAAAGAATCATTATCAAAGTCGATAATTTATTTGTTATATATAATAGTCCCATAAACAACGACCGTTAGTCAGCTCACCAGCTTAGGTAACCTGCTATCACATTATAAATAAAATTAAATAAAGCATATTTACCCTATATTAATTAAGAAAATTTCTTCCCCTCACAATAACACTGTTCAATTTTGTACAATCATACATTGCAACTGTACTACCATTCATTGCACTGACCTATCTTCTCAACTTTATGAGTCTACCAGTTTAATTCCCCCCCTCTCTCTAAACCTCTTTGTCTTCTCTTCGGTTTACTCCCTCTCTAAAGCCTTTTGTCTTCACCCTTCTCTCCACCTTCTCGGCGACCGAATCCGGCTACAGTGCGGCTGTGCGCTATGATGACCGTCAGTTTTCCGGCAACGCCCTGCCTCTCGAGTCCTTCATTTTCTGGTCACAGAACCCAAAGCGTGACATAGGAAAAGGAGACGAGATGGGCTTTAGGCGGCAGGCGGTGGTTCCCACTAAGAAGTTCTGTACAACAAAAAAACCACAACGTCTTCCACCAAGAAATCGCATCTGGATGTCAGCTGTACTTCTGGCCCAATTTTGTTGCCAATGGTGGCCTCGGTTTGAAGAAACATTGGGGTTATCGGATTTTGAGAAAGTGGTTCAATGGTGGTTCGATGCATCAAGCGAAACCACGTAAGGCGGCAATAAGAGGCGGATTGGGTGTCGGTGGCGGTTTATGGTAATCTAGGGTTCCTATGATCACCGACTAGAAACCCCACTCCCGCCGTATTCAGTTTCGGATTGATGTATTTGAGAGTTTTTATTGAATAAGCTTTGACTATCTTTGTTTAAATTTGAGATGTTTATAGAAGATGCATCTTTGTCTCTTTAGTTACTGATATTGAGATGCATACTTGCTGAATCATTTTTCAATAACAAAGAAATGACTTTTATTGTTGTAAGTTGATTGCATTGCTTTATGCCACTATTTCACAACATCTTTGATTAACATTTCTATGCTTCGATGAAGCTTAAATCCAAGTTCGCTTGAGCTTAAATAAGATATATGTCCTTATTTATAATCTCCACTGATATCTCAAAACTAAATTATTCTGGTCTTAAGATCTTTGTGTTGTGTTTAAAACGATTATAAAATACTTTAAACTTTATAATGGTGAGTTGGTAATGATAAAAATCTTTGCAAAGAGTCTTAATAATGATAAGAGGTGTTCCGTTAGGGGCCAATGAGCTTGCAGCCCAGTGGTGGAGAGACTGGCCTCCTCTTCATGAGGTATCCGGTTCGATCCCCACAGGATGCAGGGGAGGCACCAGGGTTTTACCCATGATGCCCGGGTTCGATCCCCACTTGAGGCGGTTTATTCCCCTCTGTGGCGGCTCTCAACCCGTCAAGTCCTACGATGGGCGAGGCACCTGTGGGGTTTTTCCTTTGGACGCCGGTCACACTCTGATGCCAGCTGGGGCACGGTTAAGACACTCACGTCTGGCCGGAGTGGGGCGACGGGCCTCCCCAATGAGGGGGGGGGTGTGGGGTGTCTCGCACCCAAAAAATTGTGACACCTTGCCGTTCAAAAAAAAAGGTGTTCCGTTAGGGAAAATGGCTACCTATTTCAGAATGATCCAGCAACTCTATTATCTAATGTCTGTTGTGAATTGAGCAAACGAGCTAATGCTTTTATCTAATTGATTTAGATGCAAAGTTTGAGGTCTTTAGGTCTTTACTGAAACCAAAATTCTAATATTGACTAAGCACTACGCTCTATTCCCGAGTTAACTTAACGAGGGAAAAGAAAGTAAAAGTGAGAAAGGAAAAAAAAGATATCTTTCCCCTTATTTCCTTCCAAATCGGAAAGATAAAAAAACTAAAGAATTTAGTTTAGTTTTCCTTTCATTTCCTTCCTTAACTCGGGAACACGACATGTTTTATTTTCTTTTTTTTTCTTTCTTAAATGAAACTCTGGAACACAAAATATTTTTAGTTTCTTTTTGTTTCTTTTGCTTTCCTTCCATTAGTAAACTCTCGAACACAGTGTAAGACTCATAATTTGTGTGAGAAAGTTGGTCAATTCAGACTCTACCTTGCATCAATAGTGTGTGCTTTGACAACTTTTTGAAAAGTTAATCTCACATTCTAACAATTCTGTAAGCAATCTTTTCTAAACCTAGGACTCAGCTCTCATGTTAAAAACACACAGCTACATAACATTCTTGAGTGATCATCCCTTCTTGACACTTCAAAAAAAAAAAAAAAAAAATATTACATGCCCTTCTTTAAATAAGGCCCTATTTATCAACTTTATCCCCTTATTAATGGACTTGCGAGATCTCTAAACACGTGTTATATTGGGATGCCATCAAAAGTGGATATTATCCTATTACTTCGGTCCCTCTTATTTGCCTAAATTACGTATACGATTATGAGACCGCCGCAACGCGCGGGGTCCTCAATTCTAGTTTTATTTTGAAACAAAACACTGTCCGGTTTCAATCAAGTTTTTCATACATACCCTACAAGTCTACACCTTTTAAAGTCGTGATCTCCAAGCGTAACCAACACGCAGAAACCCAAAGTTTAAGACTACGCGTATTTTTTATTTCTTAGTCTATGCGGTATGGTGACCATCCTCCCTTAGAGGATGATCCGCCACGTAGGCGCCACATCATGTTGGAAAAATAGGTGAAAATAGCATTTTTCACAAATATAGGAAAATGATTTTTTTCTATTTTGGACTAGAAATAAATATAATAAAATGAGCGGGTTTTATATATTTATTTGTGGGTTTGTGTTCTATGTTGGAAGAGCTTCGCAACGAACTAAACAACGTCCAAAACGGAGCTAAGATGAATGAGATATCGATGCTCAAAGTTGGGTGTTTGAAACATTGAATGCTGAAACAAAAGGGAAAGTAACACCTTGTCCCACATCGGAGAAGAGATGGAACTTAAATGAGTATTTAAGGTGGAACTCTCCATCCTTATTGTTTTCATGTTAGCACACACTAAGTGTTATCGCGAAGGGTGCGGACCTAACTCGCACACGCTCGCGCGCGCGTGGCGTGGGCGATGGGGCGCAATGTGGATCACAGAGGCTGCAAGGACCAAGTGGTGAAGTGGCGTGCAGGTTCAAGGCGCGTGACGTGGCAGTCCGCGCGCGAGTACAAGTGGCACGAAGGCACGCGGTTGTGCATGGTGCATGGGTCCTGATGTGACGTGCACGGCGCATCAGAGTGAGCCTAAACGGCGCGACTGTGTGGCGTGCCCGTATAGGCTCACAGGTGACGTGACACACACGCGCATGGACCTGAGTCAGTGTGGCGGACGCGCGCATGGCAGTGAGCCAAATGGACGCAGCGCGCATGAGCGTGCAGACCTACGCGCGCGCACCAGTGTGACTTGCGCGCGGGCAGAAACTTCCAGCATTGAATGACAATGCAGTTACAGTTCAGCCTAGTAACTGACGAGTTAACGGTCTTTGACTGAGAATTAAATGACGTATTAAATTGCATTGAAGGCGTTTAATGCAATTTAAACCTCTCCTTTAATTCCTTTTGACCGTTTCGACTTAGGAGCTGTATAAATACAGCTCTTGGTCACTGCAGAAAAAACACCACGAACACCAGCAACACAACAGCACCTTCTACTTTCTATCTACTTTCTTCTGATCTTTTCTTGCAGCTTTCAAGGTAACCTTCGGGTTGTAGGCGAACTCCGGCAGTACTACTGCTCCGGCTCTTGTAACCTGGGAAACAAAACGAGTACTATTGGGAGACTCGGAATTTATTTTAAGGGAAGCGTGTTGAATACGTGCCTCAGTCATAGATTTTTCTGCTTCTACTCCATTCTTGTATTTATTTATTTCAGTTGTAATCGTACTAGTTGTTTTTAGCTTTCTTATTTCTGTATTGTAATCGTAATAATAAAATTTGTTTTATTTATTTAATTACGCGAACGGTTCCTACAATCTTAAAACAAATTTTAAACACCGTTCGTGTAATCAAAACCATTCTGTTCAGTGATTCAAACCAGTTTGTGTTTAAAAACAAAATGTTTTTTTGTTTTTATCTTCAAATGAGCGACTTTGGTTGAAAACCTTTCTGGTTACTTTCAGACTTTGTCATAAAATTGCTAAAACTTTCTGAATTGGTATTCAAAGTTGGACTTAGAAGCCGATCAATAAGTTCTAATATTTATAAATTTTCTGTTTTTGGTCTTCAAAGTTGGACTTAGAAGCCTAAACAGTTAATTTGTGGTAAAATTAAAATTTAATTGTTTACTTCTGTTTTTATTGTGTAAAACAGAATTTTGGACTAAAAACTTTAAATTTTAATTTTCAGCATGTCGACCGAGAATGTCAACGTCAACAACAATACGAATGTTGTGACGGGAACCCCCTTAAACGCCACCACTGTGGGAGCGTCCACAGTGGCTAATCACGCTGAACGATCCGAGAAGTTCTCGGGTCTACACTTCAAGCGGTGGCAGCAGAAGATGTTCTTCTACCTGACCACCATGAACCTTGCGAGATTCTTAACTGAAACCGCTCCCCAACCTGCGGAAGGGGAGACCAACGCTCAGGCTCTGAGCGCGGTAGAGGCTTGGAAGCACTCGGATTTCATTTGTCGAGGCTATGTGTTAAACGGGCTTTCGGATGCATTGTATAATTTGTACTACAATGTCAAGACTTCCAAAGATCTTTGGGATGCCTTGGACAAGAAGTACAAAACGGAGGATGCTGGCACAAAAAAATTTGTGGTAGCCCGTTTCTTGGATTTCAAAATGGTTGATTCTAAACCGTTATGAATCAAGTCCAAGAATTGCAAATTATACTACACGACATCCTTGCGGAAGGCATGACACTTAGCGAGACATTCCAAGTGGCAGCGATGATTGAGAAGTTACCTCCTGGTTGGGTGGATTTTAAGAATTATCTTAAACACAAACGAAAGGAGATGACTATAGAGGACCTTATTGTTCGCCTTCGGATTGAAGAGGACAATAGAATTGCCCTAAAAGGCAGCCATGCGCAGACTAGTGCTAGCGCAAATGTGGTTGAGCATGGGCAATCCTCTAAAGGCGCGAAGGGTAAGGGGAAAAAGGACAAGGAGAAAGCAAAGGCTAGCAAACTTGGACCGAAGAAAGGGGTTGTGAAAAAGAAACCTCAAACGTTCCAAGGAACTTGTTACAACTGTGACGAGCCGGGGCATCGGGCTAACCAATGCAAGAAACCAAAGCGTGAGCGTGCGCACATGGTGGACGAAGACGGAATGCCTTTGGTGGCAATGACTTCCAACAAAAGCGTAATGATGGATGAGGTCAATACTGTGACCAACACTCCAAAAGGATGGTGGGTTGATATGGGCGCGACCCGTCACGTTTGCGCACACAGAAGCCTCTTTACCACCTTCAAGGCGCTTTCTGGAGAAGAGAAGCTGTATATGGGAAATGCATCCACCGCCGACATCATGGGTGAAGGAACGGTGATCTTGAAGTGGACTTCGGGGAAGGAGCTCACTCTAAGCAACGTGTTGTATGTCCCGGACTTGCGCAAGAATCTAGTCTCGGGTTGGTTGCTTAACAAGTTTGGATTTCGTTTAGCGTTTGAAAGTGACAACTTTGTTCTTACTAAACGAGGAATGTATGTGGGAAAGGGCTACGCCCAAAACGGCATGTTCAAATTAAATGTAATGGCTATCAAGAACATGAATAAAATTGCTACTACTTCTACTTATATGCTTGAGTTTTCCGATTCGAATAAATGGCATGGTAGATTAGGTCACGTTAATTTTAATTCAATACGTCGTTTAATCAATTTAAATTGTATACCAACAATCCATATTGATTCACACTATAAATGTGAAACATGCGTTGAATCCAAACTTACAAGATCATCATCGAAATCGGTTGAACGAATAACCGAACCCCTTGATTTAATTCACACCGATATTTGTGATTTAAAAGCAGTACCCACAAGAGGTGGAAATAAGTACTTCATCACGTTTATTGATGATAGTACTAAATATTGCTATGTATATTTACTAAAAAGTAAAGATGAAGCAATAAGTAAATTTATCTTGTATAAAAATGAAGTTGAGAATCAACTTCAAAAGAAGATAAAAGCTTTGCGAAGCGAGCGAGGATGCGAATATGTTGCACCGTTTGCCGATTTATGCGCAAAAAGTGGCATTGAACATGAGTGTACACCTCCTTATTCTCCACAATCAAATGGCGTGGCGGAACGAAAGAATCGCACATTGAAAGAAATGATGAACGCCATGTTGATTTCTGGAGTGAGCCAGGAAATGTGGGGGGAAGCCATTCTCTCGGCTAATTATCTTTTGAACAAGATACCACTTAAAAAGAGAGACGAAACTCCATATGAGTTATGGAAAAGGAAGAAGCCTTCATACAAATACTTGAAAGTGTGGGGGTGCCTAGCAAAGGTGATTGTACCACCTCCTAAGGCTCTTAGGATAGGACCCAAAACTGTTGATTGCATATTCATTGGGTATGCGCATCAAAGTAGTGCACATCGCTTTCTTGTACACGAGTCCAAGAATCCTGATGTACACGTAAACACTATCATGGAGGTGAATCCTAACGTTGTGTCTTACTTTGAAAATGTGTTTCCTTTGAGAAGACGAACACATGCAACGTCATCTACACCTACTTCATCTACACCAGTTGATGAGGTAGTTCATGATAAGACATATGAACGACCTGAGGTTGAAGAAAGTGATCGCAGGCGAAGTAAAAGGCCAAGGGTTGAAAAATACTTCGGTCCAGACTTCGTTAGCTATATGGTGGAGGGCGAGCCCAATACATATCGCGAAGCGGTTTCCTCTTCAGAAGGACCTCAATGGAAAGAAGCAATAAGGAATGAAATTGATTCCATATTGCAAAATCATACTTGGGAGTTAGTAGATCTTCCACCTGGTTGCAAACCACTTGGATATCGTTGGATATTCAAAAGGAAGATGAAAACTGATGGAAGCATTGATAAATACAAGGCTAGGTTGGTGATTAAAGGATTTAGACAAAAGGAAGGTCTAGGTTACTTTGATACCTACTCGCCTGTGACGCGCATAACCTCGATTAGATTGGTTCTTGCTATAGCGGCTTTAAGAAATTTGGAAGTTCACCAAATGGATGTTAAAACCGCATTTCTAAATGGCAATTTAGAAGAAGAGATTTACATGGAGCAACCTGAAGGTTTCTCCGCCTCAGGTCAAGAGGGTAAAGTATGTAAACTCGTCAAGTCTTTGTATGGCTTGAAGCAAGCACCAAAACAATGGCACCAAAAGTTTGATCATGTCATGATTGACAATGGTTTCAAAATAAATGAGTGCGACAAATGTGTTTATTTCAAAGACACAAATGAAGGTTATGTGATTTTATGCCTTTATGTAGACGATATGCTTATCATTGGGAGTAATGATAAAATTATCAAAGCTACTAAAAGCATGTTGAAAGCGAGATTTGACATGAAAGACATGGGTTTAGCGGATGTGATTCTTGGAGTAAAGATCATAAGAACCCAAGAGGGTCTTGTGTTAAGTCAATCCCACTATGTGGATAAAATTCTTGAAATATTCAACTCGGGAGATACGAGTGTAGCTCGAACTCCAGTTGATACCTCCCAACATCTCAAGAAAAATAAAGGAGATGGAGTTGCTCAGTTAGAGTATTCAAGAATTATTGGCAGTCTAATGTATCTAATGACATGTACTAGACCCGACTTGGCTTACGCGGTGAGTAGGCTAAGTAGATACACCAGCAATCCGTGCACGGATCATTGGAAGGCTATCACGAGGGTGCTTAGATACATAAGATACACAAGAGATTATGGACTGCATTATACCCGACAACCAGCAGTGATCGAAGGATACACTGATGCAAACTGGATATCGGATAATAAAGATTCCAAATCAACAAGTGGTTACGTATTTACACTTGGAGGAGCTGCTATTGCTTGGAAGTCTTCTAAGCAAACAGTCATAGCAAGATCCACAATGGAATCCGAATTTATCGCCTTGGATAAGTCAGGCGAGGAGGCGGAATGGCTACGTCAATTCATGGAATATATTCCAAGATGGCCAAAGCCTTTGCCAGCCATATGTATACATTGTGATAGCCAATCAGCGATTGGTAGAGCTCAAAGCTTGATGTAAAATGGCAGATCAAGGCACATGCGACGTAGACATAACACGGTACGACAACTACTCTCAACGGGTGTTATCACAATTGATTATGTGAGATCAACGGATAACATTACGGACCCGTTTACAAAAGGCTTAAGCAGAGAGTTAGTAGAAACGTCGACAAGAGGAATGGGACTAAAGCCCGTGATACATGGGAATATGAGGGAAACCTAACTTAGTTGACTGGAGATCCCAAGATCTAAGTTCAATAGGACAACTTAATCATATTATCAAAACGGAGTCACTGTGGGGGAGTACCCTAAACTAAATAAAAGGGAGTTACACATACTTCCTAGTCCATTCCAATCAGTGACATGAAGTGAGGTTAAGCATGTTAAGGTTAAGGATTTTGAGTAAATCCAAATTAACCATGATGCTTTTAATGATTCACAGGAATCACCTATGTTAGAGAGAAGTGGGGTCGCTTCGAATGGATATGTGGGGTGCGCAAATCCTAGAGCTCTCGCAGAACCAGGCTAGTGTTCCAGAACCATAATAGGACACGACAATGAGGGGTTGGCCAAACCAGGGAGAGTATTGTGTGAAGTGTATTGTCGTTTACACAAATGTAACCGTAGATCTCCAAGCGTAACCAACACGCCTCAGTCATAGATTTTTTAAGGGAGACTCGGAATTTGTTTTAAGGGAAGCGTGTTGAATACGTGCCTCAGTCATAGATTTTTCTGCATCTACTCCATTCTTGTATTTGTTTATTTCAGTTGTAATCGTACTAGTTGTTTTTAGCTTTCTTATTTATGTATTGTAATCGTAATAATAAAATTTGTTTTATTTATTTAATTACGCGAACGGTTCCTACACATCATAGTCCTACAGAGGATGATCCGTCATGACAAAACACTGGAAATGGGATGATGATCCTACCCCACTAATTATGGCAATTAAATTATTATTTATTTTAATTTTTGCAAAGGAAACAGTGGAAATGGAAATGGTTTTGTCCTGTTCTGCTTCGTCCCCAACGTCTCCATCTAGACGATCACGACGCCGACGAGGGGGGGGGGGGATTATGTGCGGACCGTCGCCGGGGCTGGACTGGTGGGGGACGCTCCCCATACCGTCTAGCCTTATAGTCCTAGGTTTCTTTTCATTTTTGTTTGAGTAAACTATTAAAATGGTCTATGAGGTTTGGTCATTTTGCCACTTTAGTTTAAAATTCAAACCTTTTGAATTTAGATACCTGTAATTTCAATTTTATTGTCATTTTCATCCAAAAGAAAAATTTGGTCAGATATTTCAGTTAATATCCAGTTTTTTGTCTTTTTTCTTTCTTTTAATGAAGGGTAAAATAGTCTTTTAACTCCATTTATTATATATAGTTAAAAGACCCTTTTGCCCTTCATTAAAAGGGAGGAAAACGACAAAAAAGCTGGATATGAACTTGAAAATCTGACCAGATTTTGCTTTTGGATGAAAATGGCAATAAACTTGAAATCACACGGACCCAGATTCAAAATGTTCGAGTTTTGGACTACAGTGACAAAAAATGACCAAAGCTCAGAGACCATTTTGACAGTTACTCTCAGTTGTTTTTTTTTTTTTTTTTTTTTTTTTTTGTAAGTTTAACCCCTAAATGTTTACACCAATAATATCTTAAACGTGTGTTTGAGTTTATGGAGGAAATTAATTCAACTTTTCAATATAAAGACACATGATTTCTGTCGTCAACTTGGTGGATTTTTGCATTCTTACACGAAATCAATGGTGGATTTGGGTGTGAGATTTCACCGTGATTTTTCTTAAACCGATATAAAGGGTGTGAATAAACAAGGTTGAAAAAAATAATAATAAACACATGAATAAAAAGACAAAAATGACCTCATTTAACCTTCAAAATGGATGGATTAGCAAAGTGGATGAAAATGACTAGATTTTGGAAGTCACTAGACAGTAATGCAAGAATAATTTTTTTTCGAACGAAAGTGACGAAAATAACCAAATCATATTGACAAATTAGTTGTTCACTCAAGCTTTTATTAGAAGATTTTATAGCTTCAATGTTTTATGAATTTAATTGGGGTGAAATAATTATTGAAGTAAATGAAAGTTTCACATTGATGTTATGGTAATTTTGCACTGAACATGATAATCAAAGCACGCCCCAAGTATTTGTTATTTGTTATTCGAACATTTATGTCATTTTTGTGTAAGGGTGTGGAATATATTTTCTTAAGCTGGAAAAAGTTACTATCAATATTATTTGATCATATACCTAAGATGAATTTCTAATTAGTTGAGTTGGCGAACAAAAAAACCAAATAGATAAAATTTAATTTTAAGTTCTAAAAATTGGGAGGCTCATACGTCCGACGAGGTAAAGACACAAGGTTTTCACACCTCTATAAAACAAACCCAACACTTTTATTGATTTTGGTTCGATCACCCTAGTAGTTTCCGATTCAACCTAGTATATGTCTTAGAACCTTTTAATTCTTCCAGTAGCAGGCTTTTAGTCCAAAAATAAACTGGTGCATCTACTTGAAAAGATATGGGTTGGTTCTATGTCAGAGCGATGGTTTGGTTCGACCTTATAATAGCGGTCTCATGCTTAAATCTATTTAGTCCCTTATCCTAAGTCATCATTCACTACTAACTTTGTTTTATTTCAAAGTTTTTTTCTTATATACCACGACGAATCAAACTCATGCTTAAAATATTTTTTTTCATCAAAGTTGTTTCACTTACACATGCTTAAGATATTTTCGTCATCAAAGTTGTTTCACTTAATGAAGTATCTCGAAAGACATAGGTAGTGTTTGAAAGACAAAGATAGTGTTTGGTATGAATGAATTAAAGGTGGAATTGAATATATTATTCCAATGGAATAAAAAGAAACATGTTTGGTTGTCATGTGGTAATGAAATGGATTATTCCATAAGAATGCGATTCTTTCCAAATATAAAAATTTTCATTCTTTGCTAAGGAGCTATTTTTTTCATTCCTTCGAGGAATGGAAAGACATCTCAATTGTTATTATTATTATTATTATTATTATTATTATTATTATTATTATTAAGAAAACTATATTTTTGCCATGTTTATTAAATTGTATTTGTTGGGATCTGAGTTTGGTTTTGATTGTGTTTTACGTTTGAGTTTAAGATGGAAATGGATGAGTTGTGCAGCGGAATTAAGATGAAAACAAACTTTGCACACAATCAAACGAGAGAATTGCTTTAATCAAACATTTTCCACAAAGAACCGAAAGATTGAATTTATTTCAACAACGATTACAGTGCAATGTCTGAATACAAACTCCCCCTCAGCCTGAGCTCACAGTGTTTGTTCGTGCAGGAAGAAGATGTTGCAAAGAGCTAAATAGAACAGTGCATGGTACTGTTCTATTTATAGGCACGAGCAAACCACTGAAGCATCTAAGCTGACGTCACCATGAAAGTGACATCTAACCTCCTAACAAACTCTAACCTCTGATCTATACAACCTCTGCTATGCTAACTACTGTTATTACATTTCATTACATAAAGACATCTAAACTACTGTTGCATCCTTCCACTGATGTGAACCCAGCAGTACTTGTCATGATCAGCAGAGCTTGACTCAAGGCAGTGGATTGAGTAGTAGGGCTTTAGTCTTCCATCAGTCTTTTACTAGATTAGCAGTTTGTAAGTCAGCAGTTTGTATGATCAGTAGATAGGAGGTCAGCAGATGTTGAAACCACTTTCAAGGGGAAAGACTTGTATACTAAACATCTGCTTATTCTGGATCCACTGCTTTGATCCAGTTTTGGCTTTAATTATCTGTTCCTTTGGTAGGGTTCAATCTCAACAATCTCCCCCTGGAACAGATAATGCCAAAACTCTTCATTATTGTGGAACTTTATTGCCTCATCAACAGTTCCCTTATCTGACCTTTAAGTTGTAACTCAAAGTCTAGGGCATCTGTGTCATCTTCATCCATACCAAGTGGAAGATCAAGGAGATCCTGCATATCTTCAAGACTTAGGCCAAGTGCTTGTTCCCTTGTTATTTTCTTCACTTCTCCACCAGACCTGAACATAGTCAATACATGGGTCTGTTTGTCAGTTTCCCACTTTAGTACTTTTGAGCCTGGTGGGTTTCTTGGGAGATTTTTATTGGACGAGGTGTTTGGAGATGCAGGCCTATTCATAACTGTTTGAGCAGTGTTTGCAGGTTGATTCAGGCCAAGAGTTTCAGCTATCATTTCTTTAATACCTTCTTTTACAAGCTCATCTCCTGCCATTAGTTCTGCCGCTGTTTCTGTATCCAACCATTTTTGTGGCCTTCTTTTAAAGATGGCTGCACCAGCTGGAGCAGTGGCTCTCCTGATTTGCAGCTTTGATGGTCTTTTTGAAACCTCTGCATCAGGATAGTCAGGCTTTTGTGGAGTAGTAGGATCTGTTTTTCTTAATTTCTCCAAACTTTTGTAAGTAGCCCTGACTTTATCTTCTTTCCATCTCATCACTTGATTTTTGGACCCATAATCAGCAGCAACCAATTCCTCTTTCACTCTCTTCAGCTCTAGTGTCTTTTCAGGCACATTCCTTTTGCATTTTGACCAATCAGGAGGAGTGTGTTTGACATTTTTGTTTATCATTTCTTGAATCCTGGCTGCTTCTTATTCAAGCTCAGGAATGGTCCACTCCTTGTACATGTGCTTCTATCCCTTATACTTCTTGGTTGACATAATGCTTTCAATGTAGTCTTTTCTCAGAGTTTCATCTGCTCTCTCTGAGATTTGCTGACAAACATTTTTTGCAAACTGCTCTAAAGATCTGACTTGTGTGAGCAAGTATTGATAATTCTGCTAAATTTCTCTATCAGATTTCCCATGTGTATTTCTTTTTGAGATATCCTCTGCTTGCTTAGCCTTGATTTTCAAATATTCTTCAATATTGTTGGGCCTGGGATATCCTTCAACAGATGGCAATTTCCTTTTAGCAGGGTCATCCTCATAGTAGAAAGATTTGATTTCTTCTCTGACTGCTATAAGTTCAAGAGGGAATTGAACACCTGCAGGAGCTAAGGGCTTTTGAATTTGAGCTGATGAGAGAGGAACAGGTTTGGGTATTGTAACTAGTGATAGAGACTTTGAAGATGTTGGTGGTGGTGATGGTGAATCATCATATGGTATGAAAATCCTTCTCCTTTTTCTTGTAGGAGAGGCAGATGATGTTTTGGGTGTATCAGTGGTGGTGATTTGAGTGGCAGTGATTTGTGCTTGACTAACAGCTGTTGAAACAACTGGTGTTTAAACCACTGTTGTCATTACAACAGATGTTGTAACATCTGTTGTCTTCTGCTTTTTGGCAGGAGGCGATGGTGGTGATGTTGTTTTTGGTGGTGATTGTGGTGGTGGTAGAGCAGTGGTTGTGGTGTGTGTTGAAGTTGTGTGTGTCGTAATGATAATAGATGTTGAAACCTCTGAAGTACCAGCAGTAGTTGGTACAGCAGGAGTTACAGCAGCTGTTTGGGTGGAGGTTTGATGTTGGGGGCTTTTGGATGATGGTTTAGGAGTATGTTTTTTGAGTCTGGATGGTGTGGACTTGGGTTCCCTCACTTTTCTAGTGAGATTTCTTTTTAGCTCAGGATTTTGAACATCCTTCAGCCCATAACAACCCTGCGCATTCAGCTTCATGTAAGCTCTTTTCTCCTTGTTCCACCTTGACATATCCTTTGCCGCTCTGTCCCTTTTTACACTTGCTATAGCTTCATCAAGTGCATTTTGGGTAACATCAACCTTTTTGCTACCATCTGGCAAAGGTATCTGCTTGGTCATATTCTCCATTTCTGGTTCTATGTAGAGACCATCATCTACTCCCTTCTTCTTCTTCCATTCTTTAATTTTCTCCCCCTTTTTGGCATTATCTGGGGGTAATTGACCAATGAATAGAACAGTTGGAGGAGCAGTGCCAGTGGTTTTCAATAAATGGGCCTTGAGAGCCTTGATGTCTGCTTGTGTGTTCTTGAACCTAGACTCCATGATGTTTCTCAGATTTTGTACATGTATTTCATGTTGCTGATCAGCCATTTGTTTTTGTTGTTGGAGAAAAGGTTGAAATAGATTCCAGAGCTCATTTGTAGCAGGTGCTTGTGATGGAGCAGGTGCTTGAGGTGAAACAACAGTGGATTGCATCTTTTGTACTTTCAACAACTGTTGTAGCATGTCTTTGATATTTGCAACAGCTGTATCCAGTTTGTCAACTCGTTCCGTCAATTCCAGATATTTTAAACCATCACCCAATTTAATGGGATCATCTGATTTCCCACTAGCAGTGGTTTTATCAGTGGTTGAGGTAGGGAGTGTACTCCAAACATTAACCACTGATGCCCCTTTTTCTTGGTACTGGGGTCTTCTTCCTTCAACACTTGACAGCCTTTTGATGTTGCCAGTGGTTAAAACAAATCCACTGGTGGATGTCAGAGGTGCTATGGAAGGAATTCCCTCCAAGGAAGTCTTATTGATGTAACCACTGTCCAAATGTAAACCAGTGGGTTCAACATTTGTAGTGGCTGCTTCTCTTGGATTACCACCAAGAGTTAAATGTAACTCAAGGGGTGAAACCTCCTCAGGTTGTGTTGGTGGGTTAGCAAAGATTGATACATCAGACCCAGTCATTTGTTGAGGCATATTCTCATTGATAGGTGATTGAGAAGGACTGGTTTGTGCCTGGTTCAAATCAATTGCTTCCAACAAAAGTCTAGTTGGTGGAGGAATTGTGGATGTGAGGTTTGGTGTTAGAAGAGAATTTGCCCCGGGCATTGGGCTGTGGATGATGGAAGCGAGTGATTCCAGAGCATCATATTGTGGAGTCCCTATGTGTACAACCTGTTCTTTTTGAGAAGAGACAGGAGGAGTTTCGGTTATGGGTTGAGATAGTTGTACCAACTGCTGTGAGGAAGTAGCAGCAGTGGTTTCTTGTGACTTTTGTGTTGTCACTGGCAGTAGCTCTGGTATCTCATCCTCCAGAGTTGCCTTTTTGATGGGTTTGGGGGGGTTTTGAGTTTTTCTTTTTGTTGGCTTTTTGGTGATTGTAGGTGTGGGTTTCAAAGCAGTTGTTTTGCCACTTTGATCACCTTAAGCAGTGGGCTCAGCAGCAGATACTTGAGGAGCAGTGGTAGCTGCTAAATTCTGCTCAGGCACCTCTGCTTGTGTTTTGCAAGGTGTTGACATTCTTGTAAAAGTTTCAGCAGTTAAGCTGTTTATTTGAATAGAGTCACCTTGTTTTATTGCAGCAGCCTAAGTTTCTTTTCAAAATAGTAACTTAAAAATATTGGAAAAAGTAAGAATGGCTTTGTTTCAACATTTTTAACCAGATCATTAAAGATTACCTGAGAATAATTAAAATTTTCGTTTTGAAGAATAGCATACCCCAGGTTTTGAATCTTTAATGGTATTTCATTAAAAGCAGTGGTTTTGTTTGAAACACACATTAGGAGGGTATGGAATAAAAATCTTGTTGCAGGGGGGAAGAAACCTTTTTGTAAGGTATCCCTTTTCATCATTGTATCTGCATACCCTTTTTCAATGAAGTCAAGTTTTAACTCGTTTTTAGGGATAGAAGTTAAACCTGTCTGATCATCAAGTTGAAAGACCTCTGATATGGATTGTGGTGTGATTTTGACTGCTTTACCTGTAAAGTGGAGTTAATGGCTATGACATCGTCGCCTTGTTTGTCAAGGGTTACATTTTTTTCAAAACTCCCTTTGGGTTTGCAGGTAAATGGGTGCATCTGCTGTAAGCAAAGTTTTGTACTTTGACGCAGACATGAGATTGTTGGATCTGAGTTTTTTTTTTATTGTATTTTCGTTTGAAATTAAGATGGAAATGAAAGAGTTATGCAGCGGAATTAAGATGAAAACAAACTTTGCATACAATCAAACGAGAGTAATACTTTAATCAAACATCTTTACACAATGAATCGAAAGATTGAATTTGTTTCAACAACGATTACAATGATTGATGAATGAATGCAAACTCCCCCTCAGCCAGAGCTCAGTAGTTTGTTCGTGCAAAGAAGACGATGTGGTGAAAGAGCTAATAGAACAGTACAAAGTACTGAACTATTTATAGGCACTTGCAAACCACTGAGCATCTTTAGCTGACGTTACCATGAAAGTGACATCTAACCTCCTAACAAACTCTAACCTCTGATCAATACAAACACTGATGTACTAACTACTGCTATTACAAACTATTACATAAAAGACACTTAAACAGCTGTTGCATCCTTCCACTGCTGTGAACCCAGCAGTGCTTGTCCAGATCAGCAGTACTTGACTCAGCAGAGCTTAGGTCTTCCATTAGTCTTTGACATTGGTCAGTAGATGCAAAGCAGCAGTTGTAGGTCAGCACTTAGTAAGATCAGTAGATAGGAGGTCAGCAGATATGAAACCACTTTCAAGGGGAGATATTTGCATGAACTAATCTGTAATCGTCTGCTTATTCTTGATCCACTGCTCTGATCCAGTTTTGGCTTTAATTATCTGTTCCTCTGATAGGGTTCAATCCCAACAATCTCCCCCTGGAACAGATAATGCCAAAACTCTTCATTATTTGTGGAATTCTTTATTGCCTCATCAACAGCTCCCTTATCTGACCTTTAAATTGTAATTCAAAGTCTAGGGCATCTGTATCTTCATCATCCCTGCTAAGTGGAAGATCAAGGAGATCCTGCAAATCTTCAAGACTCAGGCCAAGAGCTTGTTCCCTTGATATTTTCTTCACTTCTCCACCAGACCTGAGCAAAGTCAATACGCAGGTCTGTTTGTCAGTTTCCCACTTTTGTATTTTTGAGCCTGGTGGGTTTCTTGGGAGATGTTTATTTGCAGAAGTATTTGGAGAGGCTGGCCTGTTCATAGCTGGCTGAGCAGCACTTGCAGATTGTTCCAATTCAAGATCTTCTTTTATCATTATTGTCGTGCCTACTTTTACAATGGCATCTCCAGCTAATAGATCTTGAATTGTTTCCATGCTAAACTGGTTTTTGCTCCTTCTTTTGTAGATAGCAGCACCAGCTGGAGCAGTGGTTCTTTTGACTTGCAGCTTTGGTGGTCTTTTTGAAACCGCTGCTTTGGAGTAGTCAGGCTTTCGTGGAACATTTGGGTCTTTCTTTCTTAGTTCCTCCAACCTTTTGTAGGTGGCCCTGACTCTATCTTCTCCCCACTTTGTCACAGAGTTCTTTGACCCATAATCAGTTGCAATCAGCTCCTCTTTCATTCTCCTCAACTCTAACATCTTCTCAGCTTCAAATTGTTTGAAATTTTCAGGAGGAGTCTGCTTGACCTTATTTTTGATCATGTCTTGAATCCTGGCTGCTTCTTTTTCAAGCTCAGGAATGGTCCAGTTCTTGTACATGTGTTTCTCCCCCTTGTATTTCTTGTAGGTCATGATGTTTTTAATGTAGTCTTTTCTTAAGGACTCATCTGCCCTTTCTGAAATTTTCTGACATACATTTTTAGCAAAACGCTCCATAGAATTGACCTGTGAGAGTAAAAACTGATAGTTTTGTTGAAATTCTCTATCAGATTTCCCTTTTCTGTTTTTGATTGCAATATCCTCTGCTTGTTTGGCTTTGAGTTTCAAGTATTCTTCAATATTGTTAGGCCTGGGATAATTTGCAATTGATGGCAAACTCCTTTTGGCTGGGTCATCTTCATAATAAAAAGATTTGATTTCTTCTCTGACTGCAATGAGTTCTAGAGGAAATGAGACACCAGCAGGAGGTAGTGATTTTATAATTTGAGCTGAAGAGAGAGGTATGGGTTTTGGAATAGTGACAAGTGACAGGGATTTTGAAGATGTTGGTGATGGAGATGTGTCATCATCTTTTAAAATTAGCCTTCTCCTTTTTGTAGGAGGGACTGATGATGTTTTGGATGGAACAGTGGTGGTAGATGTAGTGGCAGTGGATTGTGATTGACTAACAGCTGTTGAAACAACTGGTGTTTCAACCACTGTTGTCATTACAACAGATGTTATAACATCTGCTGTCTTCTGCTGTATGTCAGCAGGTGTTGTTTTTGGTGGTGATGATGGTAAAGCAGTGGATGTTGTGTGTGTTGAAGTGGTGTGTGTTGATGGAACAACTGTTTGGCAAGCAGTAGTTTTTGTAACTCCTGTTGCATCAGCTGTTTTGTATGGTGGTTTTTGAGCAGACTTTGAACGTCTGGTTGGAATGGATTTGGGTTGCCTCACTTTTCTAGTAGGCTTCTTCTTTTCCTCAACATGATTTTCATGATCCTTTGACCCAGAAGTACCCTGATCTGGATGATCCATTCTGTCCACCCTGGCTTTCCTTTTGGCCTCTCTATCCCTTTTTACACTTGCAACTGCTTCTGCTAGTGCATTTGTTGTCACATCAATTTTCTTGCTGCCATCTGGCAAAGGGATCTTTTTGGTCATGTTTGAATTTTCTGGTTCAAGATAGAGACCATCCTCTATACCCTTCTTTTTCCACTCCTTAATTTTCTCCCCCTTTTTGGCATTATCTTCTGGGAGTTGATAAATATAGCATACTTTTGGAGGAGCAGTGCCAGTGGTGTGCAAGATCTGAGTTTTGAGAGCCTTTAAATCAGCCTGAGTGTTCTTGAACCTTGACTCCATTGCATTTCTCAGCTGTTGAACATGTTTTTCATGTTGCTGATCTGCTAGTTTTGCTTGTTGATGGAGAAAAGGTTGAAATAACTTCCAGAGCTCATTTGGAGCAGATGCCCTTTGTGGAGCAGGTGCTTGAGATGGAACAGCAGTTGATTGTACCTTCTGAACTTGTAACACCTGTTGTAGCATATCTTTGAGTTCTGCAACAGAGTTATCAAGTTTTTCAATGCGATCCGTCAATTTCTGGTACTTTAAACCATCACCCAAGTTAATGGGATCATCTGATTTCCCACTAGCAGTGGTTTTATCAGTGGTAGATATAGGGAGTATACTCCAAACATTAACCACTGATGCCCCTTTTTCTTGGTACTGGGGTCTTCTTCCTTCAACACTTGACAACCTTTTGATGTTGCCAGTAGGATAAATAAATCCACTGGTGGTTGGCAGAGGTGCTATAAAAGGAATTGCCTCCAAGGAAGTC
The DNA here is from genome assembly GCA_030545235.1 of Helianthus tuberosus. Lineage (NCBI taxonomy): Eukaryota > Viridiplantae > Streptophyta > Magnoliopsida > Asterales > Asteraceae > Helianthus > Helianthus tuberosus. The sequence goes on along the minus strand of JARYGA010020887.1, from coordinate 62,680 downwards.
TTATTAATGTAACCACTGTCCAAATGTAACCCAGTGGGTGTAACACTTGTAGTGGCTGCTTCACTTGGATTACCACCAAGAGTTACTTGTAACTCAAGGGGTGTAACCTCCTCAGGTTGTGTTGGTGGGTTAGCAAAGATTGATACATCAGACCCAGTCAGTTGTTGAGGTATATTCTCATTAGTAGGTGATTGAGAAGGACTGGTTAATGCCTGGTTCAAATCAATTGCATCCAACAGTGGTTTTATTGGTGAGGGAATTGTGGATGTGATGATTGGTGTAGAAAAAGGACGTGTCCCGGGCATTGGACTGTGGATGATAGAAACGAGTGTTTCCAGAGCATCATGGTGTGGAGACCCTATTTGTACAACCTGTTCTTTTTGTGAAGAAGCAGGAGGAGTTGTGGTTATGGGTTGAGATATTTGTACCAACTGCTGTGAGGAAGTAGCAGCAGTGGTTTCTTGTGACATTTGTGTTGTCACAGGCAGGGGCTCTGGTATCTCATCCTCCAGAGTTTCCTTTTTGATGGGTTTTGTGGGTTTTTGAGTTTTTCTTTTTGTTGGCTTTTTGGTGATTTTAGGTGTGGGTTTCAAAACAGTTGTGCTGCTGCTTTGATCACCTTGAGCAGTGGTGTTGGAACGTTCCTTGACCCGAAAAGTCAGTTAGAGTAGCTCATCTTCATGTATGAAGGCGGAATCAACATATATGAAGTTACAATAGCTTGTCCTATTAATTTCCTTTGCTTTTATTGCTTTTCTACTGAAATTTTGACAGAGTTTGGCTCCAAGCACACACATACATACTTCTGGATCGCTCAGACTACTCTCCTATATATAGACATTCTGGTTCGCTCATACGACATGCCGTATAAGCGATCCAGACACTTGACACATAAGCGAACCACATGATGACATATGAGCGGTCCAGACTAATGACAAATAAGCGGACCAGACTAATACAATGACATAAAAGCGAACCTACAACTATATTTCATAATCTTTACACTTTGACCCCCTGTTGACCAATCTTGACTTCAGACTTTTTGTAGACGCAGTCAACAGACATTCCATGCATCAACAGACTCCCCCTTGGATGTTGACGTAGTCTTTTAGTATCTTCAGATCCGTAGTCTTCAGTCTTAGTCTTTTCTTCAACTCTGTCTTTTCATCATAAGCACTCTATCTTCACATTCCCATTGACTATTGATCCAGATTCCCCCTTTCACAGACTCCCCCTCTCGATATGCTGAATCTGAGATATCTGGTTCAAGCTTTGACAAATAGCTTCCATTGGGAATAATGAAGATCAAACCTGTTACTCAACCAACAAACATTACAAACTATCTTTTCAACATTAAATCACAAAAACAATCAGTTATAGCAATCCACTCAAGTATTCAGGTCCAAGTTAATGACCCTGATTACTCAATTAATCTACCAAGTCCAATTTAATGACCTTGGTTGATCATTTGATGAAACAAACTGATTTAAAACAACAATTTCAAACAATTTCTGAAAATAACAAGTATCAAGTTAATGAACTTGTTTTTGACTATTCAAACAATTCAAACTTTATGAAGATAAGCTCTCCTCATTCTTCAGTCCAGAATCTCCTGCATCTGCTTCAAACATCTAAGAATCCAACAATCAACTTTCCACTTTGGTTTGTCGGAAAATAAAGCAGAAATAAAATCTTTTTGAATTTTATAAAGTGTTCTAAACTAAGAAATGAAATACAGAAAACTTAAATTGCAGAAATTAAACAAAGTAAACTATTTACAAACATATTTTTGGTGAGCGTGTCAGGGAATTATATCAGCTTTTCAGACAAATTACAAGTACCGTTAAGCTACATTACATACTTAGATTTAAACAATTCACCTCGATTGTCGATATACTGATCCATCTTAAATTCTCACACAAATTTCAACTTATTCAGGATACGAATTAGATGAATAAAGAACTTAGATCATTCATGTGTCCCACCTCTTGAATATACTCCCGTATCCAGAATCTCAATAATCAGTCTTACAGGTGAGAATACTACAATGATATCTGTATATAATTTAGGTATGCGAGGGCCGAGGGATCTCAGGTCGATACTTCCGTATACGCAGAGAGATATCAGCTTCGACTTTTCGGTGTGTCCCCTTTAGAGGATCTTTTTGCTTACAACAGCAGCATTTATCAATTTTATTGTTTCAGCATGCTGAGGGTTTAATGCTGTGTTTCAAGCATTGCAGCAAGTATTAGCCAAGGACTAGGTCAGAACCACCGTTCAGCAAAAGTCCCGGAATAATACCCCAGACATCATAGAGTATAAAGACCTAGTATATCAGATTAAGAGACCTTTCAAACGAGATTTCAGGGGTTACCTATATATCCAAGTAGTGTTCCCCACAAATTCACAAGTTTGAATTTTAGGTTTATATCCCGAATAAATCTACTAAATGTGCGAAAACCTATCGACACATCATCAGTAAGATTGTTTAACTCTTTTATACTTTTCAAATCTTTAGCATACTGTAATCGTCTAGCTGATGTACTATCATTTTCCCTATATACACAAGCTCTTTTTCAGATTTTATCATGTTTTTGTATTTTTGCATTTTTTACTGTTTTTGTATTTTCTGAAAATATAACTATGTACAAACATCTACTCCCCCTAAATACCAAAACAAGTAAAAATTCGACAAACCATTGCAGATTGTTTCTCGTCTTCATCCACAACAGTACTCCCATCAACGCCAATTATGCCATCCGACACTGACAGAAGCTTCATACCATTCAGTTTTAACAAATATTTAAACCGATTTTTGTCAAAAGCTTTGGTATGTAAATCAGCTTTCTGTTCGTCTGTGTGGATTTTCTCAATTCGTATCAACTTTTTCTCAAAGCAATCACGAATAAAGTGATGACGAATTTCTATGTGTTTAGTTTTAGCGTGATGTACTGGATTCTTTGTTATATTTATAGCGGCCTCATTATCAACAAAAAGAGGTGTGTTAAGAAACTGCAAACCGTAGTCGCGCATCTGTTGCTGTATCCACAAGATCTGAGAGCAGCAACTGCTAGCAGAAACATACTTCGCTTCACATGTAGATAACGCCACAGACGTTTGTTTCTTACACTGCCAGGTAACCAATCTAGGACCAAAGAACTGGCATCCTGCAGTTGTTGATTTTGAATTGACTTTGCAGCATCCGAAATCCGAATCGGAATACCCTTCGAGCGTAAAGTCGCCTTTTCTAGGATACCACAACCCCAATGAAGGAGTTCCTTTCAGGTAGCGCAATATCCTCTTCACAATAATCATATGTGATGCTCTCGGGTTAGACTGAAATCTTGCTGCGAGGCACGTTGGGTACATGATATCAGGACGTGAAGCAGTTAGGTACATTAAAGAACCTATCATGGATCGATAAAAAGTTTCATCAGCCCTGTCTCCGGTGAGATCTGGGTGAATCCCATGATTTGTTGCAAGTGGGGTAGCAGCTGGAGTAGAACTTGACATTCCAATTTTATCTAGAATATCATGAACATACTTTGACTGATGAATGAAAATTCCCTCAGGAAGTTGTTCAACTTGTAAACCCAGAAAGAATTTCATCTCCCCCATTGATGACATTTCAAACTTCTGCTTCATCACTGATTCAAAATCTTTGCATAGATTTTCATTTGTTGACCCAAAGATTATATCGTCCACATAAATCTGAACTATCAGAAGATGACCATCGACCTCTTTAGTGAAGAGAGTGGCATCCACTTTTCCACGAATGAACTTGTTGGCTAGTAGGTGTTGAGACAAAGTCTCGTACCAGGCTCTCGGGGCCTGGTGTAAACCATACAGCGCTTTGTCCAATAAGTAGACTTTGTTTTTGTGGATTGGATCGGTGAAGCCCGGCGGCTGACCGACATAAACCTCCTCTTTAACCTTCCCATAAAGAAACGCCGATTTAACATCCAACTGATAAACTTTGAAGTTCTTCCAAGACGCAAATGCTAGGAAAATTCTGATTGCCTCTAGTCGTGCTACAGGAGCATAGACTTCGGTAAAATCAATTCCCTCCTGTTGACTAAATCCCTGAACAACGAGTCGAGCTTTGTTCCTTACGACAACTCCCCTATCGTCCCTCTTGCACTTGAACACCCACTTGGTGTTAATCTTTCTCTGACCATCTGGCAAATCAACTAACTTCCACACTCCCAATTTCTCAAATTGACTAAGTTCCTCCTGCATTGCATTGACCCAAGAATCTTCAGTAAGCGCCTCTTTGTAAGTTCTTGGCTCAACCTGCGAGATAAAACAACTTAATGAGAATTCAGTTTGCAAAGGAGAAACTTTTGTATAAAAACATGTAAGCCCTTTATCAATCTGATTTCGAGTGCGAACTCCAGCTTGCAATTCTCCTATAATCAACTCCTCTGGATGATATGAAAAAGTTCGCGGCATCACTTCACTTGGAACATCTACATTTCCCTCCAGATTAGTAACATTCTGCTCTGCATCTTGTTCACCAACTTGGTTTGTTTGACTTGAAATTTGAATTTGCTCCCCCTCAGAATTTGAATCTGAATCACCATGATCAAATACTGGCATGTTTTCAGCTTCTAGATTATCATTCTGAGCCGACTGATTATCCTGAGCAACTTCATTCTGTTGGACATCATCATGTTCACCAGCATTACTTGGACCTGCTTCATCATCATTTGAAGTTTCCCGTGGTCTTCTCGAATACTCAGCTGGGAACCTTAACTACGACTCATATTCACGCAAAATATCCAACTCATCAAAGAAATCTTCATCATCCTCTGATTCTTCTTTCATGTCAAACGAATCCCAAAGTTTGTCATAATGATAACGCCATGAATCACCAGGATTCTGTGGCGGCATAGTATAACCTTGACATTCAACATTTGCAGCTTCAATAATCCGCTTTTCACTTGGAACGAAGACACGTCGCAATGGATTTTCATAACCAACAAATATTCCCTCAATGCACTTCGGACCAAACTTCCCAAAAGGTTCTATAACCGTACAAGGTGACCCGAACGGTTCTAGATACTTCAAATTCGGTTTGCGGTTATTTATTAGCTCAAAGCATGTTTTGTTGAACTTCTTGACAGTAAGAACCCTGTTGAGCGTATAGCATGCGGCGGAAACAGCTTCAGCCCAAAAATTAATCGGTAACTTTGAATCTGCGAGCATAGTTCTAGCCGTCTCGATTAGCGTCCGGTTTTTGCGTTCTGCGACTCCATTCTGCTGCGGAGTGTATGGAGCACTAAACTCATGCAATATACCTCTTTCATCACAAAATTCTTCCATCTTGCTGTTCTTGAATTCAGTACCATTATCACTTCGAATTCTCTTAATACGCCTTTGGTACAAATTCTCAATTTTCCTAAACAGCCCCATCAAACTGTCAAATGTTTCATCTTTCGTCTTCAAGAAAGATACCCACGAAAATCTGGAAAAATCATCAGTAACGACCAAACAATAGTAATCTCCTGTAATACTTTTGACATTCACCGGACCAAACAAATCCATGTGAAGTCTTTCTAGCGGTCTCGAAACTGAATTGACTTGCTTTGTAGGGTGTGACTTTTTCTTCTGCTTACCTTTGACACAGCTAATGCACTCCCCTTCCAGATGAAAACCTTTGATATTAACTCCCAATACCAAATCATTGTGCACCAAGTGATTCATCTTCCTTAGGTGAATATGCCCCATCTTTCGGTGCCACAATCTTGATTCTTTCTCAGTTGCTCTAGACACAAAACAATGTGCTTGACCAGTTGTTGTAGTTGCTACAGACATATCTAACACATATAAATCATTCACTCTAGGTGCCCTCATAATAATCCATTCTTCAGGGATAACAAAACCAGGTTTCAAGATCAAACATTCCTTATCAGTGAAGTGAGTAGTATACTGATTGTCACAAATCTGCGAGATACTAAGTAGATTGTTCTCCAGCTCAGTGATGTAGTTAACTCTCTCAAACGTCACAATCCCATTGGATAACGTTCCTTCACCAACAATTTGACCACCTTCATGACCAGCAAATCCCACATAACCACCATTAATATTTCTTACATCATACAGCAACGCGGTTTTTCCTATCATATGTCGAGATGCGCCACTATCCATGATCCATCTTGAAATGGCTCTTGGAAGATCCTGCACATAACAAACTTCAAATTAACCAATTTTTAAGAAAGATGCCGATTCATGCTTCGCGATCCAGGAAGCTCCGGCAATTCAAACTGCTTATTCGAACATGGTGTCCACCCAGGCCTCATCAGCCTTAGGTGTAACCTTGACTCTCGCAATTTGAATTTTGAAATTTTCAGCCTTCAAAGGTGGAAAATTTGCATCATAATCAACCGAAATTGATTCTTCAGCCTTTTTCACTTCAGAAGTTGAAATTTTCATTTTAGTTTTTGGTTTCCAAACTTGTTGAGATAATGCAACCCGTTTGTAAAATTTGTCATTTTTAGTTACCATTTTCTTTATGGGTTCATTTTTCACTTTGATGTTGTCATTTTTCACATTCTTTTTCTCAACAAAGATTGGTGCTTTACCCTTCACATCAACTTTCTTCTGTTGAAACTTCACATTTTCAATCTTAGGCTTCACATTGGTACACATTCGTGCAATGTGACCAACTTGATTACATCTGAAACATGTTCGAGTATCAACAACTCGACTTGTGCCTTCAGACCGATAATGTGAAGCTCTTTTCTCAAAGAACTCTTTATTTGATTTTGAAAAAATTTCATTTTTCTCATCAGAAAGTGAACTTGAACCGTTCACAAACACCTTCTTTTCAGCAAACCTTCTGTTTTGAAAACTCCTTTTCTGATAACTCTTACCACCCCGATAACCACCCGACCAATTGTTTCGATTGTTATTATAAAAACGTGGTGGAACAACAGGCTTTTTGTAATAAACTTTATCTTTCTCAAAATTCATTTGCCTTTTTGTTTGACACAAACTGTTCACTTCTGACAACTCAACTTCAACTAACTTGAAAACATTTGTCAATTTTTTCACATTAACATTCTCAATGGGAAACTCAGAATCCGAATACAACTTATCAGATCCAGCCATCTTATACATCACAAGACCCGGTTCATCACTTAAGTTGTTTTTGGATTTTGATTTCTGAATGTACTTATCCAAGAAACACCCATCTTCCTCAGTAGTGTCACTATCCATTTTTAGTACATTTTCAACAACACCATTTACAATATCATTTTGGACACTATCGTCATTGGAAGACGTAAACATGACATCAATGTTCTCTGGAAGTTTAACTTCACTTTCTTCCTCTATTTCCACCAAACTAGACTGCTTTTTCGTGTAGTTGTCTAAAATTGGCGGTGGAACTTTGTGAAAACCTACACCTGTTCCATCAGAAAACACATCCTCGCCATCTTTGTTTTTCCCTATAGGTTTAGGAACAATATGTTGCAAAACAAAACTTGCTGATTTATAGCTGTTAAGCTTCAACTGGATTCGTTCATTCTCAATTTCAGCTTCTTGAACTTTAAGTTTCAGTTTAGCAATTTGATCCAGTTGTTCATTAATCGATTCTTCTTTTAATCTCAAAACAGCTCTTAGATGTTCATTTTCTTTAAATGTTTTGCCATTACGATCATCACTATCTTTGACAATGTTTTTCAATTTCTCAAACTTTTCAGAAATCTGACGGTTTTCAAGAATTAACTTTTCATTTTCAGATTTTATTTTCTCACGTTCAGTTTTATCATTTTCAATTTGAGCCGTTAATTCTTTGATCCGTTCAGTTGAAGCTTTTACAGTTTTGTCACGATCGAGAATCTGATCTTCAACATTTCTAACCTTTGTTGTCAGATTCTGAATTTTCTCATTGTTAAGATACGTGACAGTGCTACAAAAATTGCATTGTTTGGTGCAATTTTTACAGTCAGCATTCCCGTCAATCTTGTTACTTGATGCATTTGTTGACACACTTTGACTGACCGACTCCTTTGACTCAGTAACAGAATTAGAGTCTACCTCAAGTGCTTTTGCAGCTAGCACTTTGTCAGCCATCACTCCCAGGTTCTCAGCTGTCAACTCTTGCGTAGTATCAATTAAGCCTGTATCAACCTGCTTTTCTTTCTTCTCTTTCTCCTTTCTCTCTTTCTCTTTATCTTCTTCAATCATTTTCGAAGTTGGAGTTCCCCACCATTTGTGTTGCCAATACTCATCGTCTTCTTTGTACTCCTTGATGATGGCTTCGATATCTAGCATTTTGTCATCAATCGCAATGTTGCCATACCTATCAAGATAGCACTCTCTATCTGGATCCCATCTGTTTGCTCTTCTAGCTTCCAGAAAGATACCAGAAAGTCTGATAATCTTGTTTTCAGCAATCATCTTCCGGTATTGATACTTCTGTTCCTCAGTATGATCATCTTTCCACTTAATGGGTTCATCATTGCTTGCCATGAATGCGTAACCCACCGCATCTTCTTCCGGTAGAACTTCCTTACTCCAATCATACCCCTCATCATCATAAATCACAGCAAGAGCCCTTGATTTGTCTCTGTTATCTTCAGACTGCTTCAATCTATGCGGCTCGGATTTATTCTGATGGTAGATTGCCTTTTTGTAATAATCATCTCGAAACGGATTCTCTGACTCATCAGCATACGCATTCCTGCATTCCCGTTTGAAATGACCCTTCTGCTTACACTTAAAACATGTCACTCTTGACTTGTCAAACCCCAGTTTTGTAGACGGACCACCGATCGTTTTTCTCCCTGTAATCTCCATGAAGCGTTGTGCACGTCGAACTGCACTTGCCATTGCCCAACGAATGTCGATCAGCTCCATTTCTTCAGGGTCTATCTGATCGTAGTCTTCTTTCGTTAGATTTGTATTCCCGATTTTTCCAGCCACCAACCCTTCGTAGGATTCCAAAACAGATGCCAGAAAGACCCTTTGTTGCTTGGCCGACTCCTCATCAAAATTCTGTGCGTTCTTCAGATCTATCGCGATATTGCAAGAAAACTTCGCATCAGAACGATTTACAGAAGACGTAGATCCACTGTGATAACCACTATGGCTTCCACTGCTTGAATTGCTTTGACTTTCTTTGCTTGCTGGAGAAACATTCTCAGCAGAAAATGCAGTTTTTGGAGAAGTAGCTTTCGGAATCAAACTTTTTGGATAGTACAGATCCAGATTCTGTTGATAAGATGAATGATTAACTTTGTACGTCTTCTTCAATTCCAGTTCATGACTTTCAAGTTTCTCAATCACCAAATCTGGTTTCAACAACTCAGAAGGAATAGTGTTCTTAAGCATGAGAGCATAATATCTCCACTCCATCTCGTCTGGCAACGAATCGAACAACTTGTCTACTTGCTCATCATCAGAATATCTGATATCATGTCTTGCTAATTCCAGCTTCAGATGACCGAACCTTTCAATCATTTTACACACTGACTCATTTTTAAGACAACCAAACATATCAAACTCTTTCCTAAGAAGTTTCTTTTTATTTTTTACAATCTCTTTGCTTCCAAGACACTTCTTTTCGAGTTTTTCCCATAAGTCTTTAGAATTGGAGTAATCTATCAGCGAAATGATGTCTTCACGCACCGATTGAAACAATAATGCCACACATTTTTGCTCGGCCACAAAACTTTCAATCTCTTCAGCTGATCTTAATGCTTCACCATTCTTCTTTCCTTGGGCATAACCATTCTTCATACTCTTCCAGCAAGGAAAAGCAAATGCCATCAACCAATCTTCGAACTTTGTTGCCCACCTGCTGTAATCTTCTATAGCCATCAGCTTAGGAGGTTTGTTAAATGTTCCAAATGCACTTTCGGACTCCCACGCTTCCTTCTTTCTTTCTTTCGGTGGACTTTTGTTTGCATTGCTTGAAGAAGTATCGTTGTTTCCTGAACTACCCGTGAAAGCAAACATATCGCTGAAGGGATTCATGAAAATATCATCCATTTTGATCGTACCTGCAATATCAATCAACACTTAGAAAAATTTTCGAGATTTTTGAAAAACAGAACCACAAAAGCGAACCAATCTGTGCACATGACAGATAAGCGAACCAAACAGGTTCAGATAAGCGAACCAGAAAGTGTATTAATGAGCGAACCAGACAATGTCTGTTCGAGCGGACCAGCTAATGTTCGTTCGAGCGGACCAGACTTGTTCGTTCGAGCGAACCAGCAGATGTCCGGATGAGCGGACCAGTCAAATGTCAGATAAGCGAACCAAAAACTAGCGATGACCGTAAAAGCGAACCACAGTTTTTAACTGATTTTTAGTCTGAATTACAATCTGATACTTTCCAGGAATGATCTACTCTTAATTCCGATCACAATGATATATAGTACGTTCAATTTCAACCGCAAAATCGTTCCAGATCTAAGTTTGAAACTTCTGTCCGAGAACCGATCACGTTTTTGATAAAATTGATTGATTTTTACTGTGTTTTAAGGTCTGATATTGTTAAGGATTGATTAACAACTAGTTTCGCTCAATATACTTGAGATTCAACTCATTTTATCCGATGAAACTTGTTGAATCCGAAAAATAAAAGAGAAAAAGAGTAGAAATGATGAGAAAAGTGTCGAAACAGCTGATGTAGTATGAGCTCCTCGTCCTGAAGCTCTGATACCACTTGTTGGACCGTTCCTTGACCCGAAAAGTCAGTTAGAGTAGCTCATCTTCATGTATGAAGGCAGGATCAACATATATGAAGTTACAACAGCTTGTCCTATTAATTTTCTTTGCTTTTATTGCTTTTCTACTGAAATTTTGACAGAGTTTGGCTCCAAGCACACACATACATACTTGTGGATCACTCAGACTACTCTCCTATATATAGACATTCTGGTTCGCTCATACGACATGCCGTATAAGCGATCCAGACACTTGACACATAAGCGAACCACATGATGACATATGAGCGGTCCAGACTAATGACAAATAAGCGGACCAGACTAATACAATGACATAAAAGCGAACCTACAACTATATTTCATAATCTTTACACTTTGACCCCCTGTTGACCAATCTTGACTTCAGACTTTTTGTAGACGCAGTCAACAGACATTCCATGCATCAACAAGTGGGCTCAGCAGCAGATACCTGAGGAGCAGTTGTAACTGCTAAAATCTGCTCAGGCACCTCTGCTTGTGTTTTGCAAGGTGCTAACATCCTTGAAAAAGTTTCAGTTGTTAAACTATTTATTTTAGTTGAATCACCTTGGTTTATTACAGTTAAATCATCCTTACTGAATTTCTTTGAAAAATAGTAACTTAAAAACCTTGGAAACAGTAAGAATGATTTTGTTTCAACGTTATTAACCAAATCTTTAAAAATTTCCCGAGAATAGTTAAAATTTTCTCCTTGAAGAATAGCATATCCCAGATTTTGAATCTTTAAAGGGATTTCATTGAAAGAAGTGGTTTTGTTTGAAACACATAGTAGGAGGGTATGAAATAAAAATCTGGTTGCAGAAGGAAAATAACCTTTTTCTAAGGTAATTTTCTTCATCATTGTGGCTTCATACCCTCGCTCAATGAAGTCAGTTTGCAACTCGTTTTTAGTGAAAGAAATTTTACCTTCTTGATCATTGAGTTGAAAGACCTCTGAAATGGATTGTGGCGTGATTTGGACAACTTTACCCTTTATAGAAGAGTTGATGGTGGTTGCAGTGTCTCCTTGTTTTTCAAGGGTTGCATTTTTCCAGAACTCCCTTTGGGTTGCCAAATAGATTTGTGCATCGGCGGTGAACAAAGTTTTGTACTTTGATTTTGCCATGAGATCAATGATGGAATCGAAAACTTTGGTGGTTCCTGGTTTTGTGAGAAGACCCAGGAGATTGTGAGATGGTTTATGTGGAATTTCAGTGGAGATTGCCTTTTGAGAGGCTGTTTTCGATGATGATTTGGATGAGGGTTTTGCAGATTTCTTTGATTTTGTCATTTTGAGGATGATTGATCGAAGAAATTTGTGAAGAAATGAGATGAAAAACTGCTTTGAGAAGAGAATTTTTAAGAATTCAATTCGACAGTAAAACCCTGTTTTAATGGTGAGTGGGGGATTTTATAGGGAAGAAAGTGAATTGCTGAGGTGGCAGCCGTTACAAAAAGCCTGACCAATATGTACTGCCCACGTGACAACCCCTGTTGAAAGTGAAGGACAGTACTTTTGTGAAAGTGACTGATGAAGGCAGTGGTATGAAAGCAGTGGATAGCATATTAGTGGATAAGACACTGCTTTTGAACAACAGAGTTTATCAAAGGAATGAGAGAGCAGGGGTTGACTTTCAGCAGTGGACAGACTTTTGAAAGAAGCAGACTTTTGAACAATCAGTGGTTAATGGCAGACTTTTAAGGATTTTAATGAAAAATTTCCATTTTTAGCTATTTTTAAGGATGGAGTTTTGATTTTCTGAAAACATTTTATTGCTTTTATTCATAGAAAAACAAGATGTTGCTTGTTATTCCATGTTCAGCATCCCAATCCTAGAGACCAAGCTTTCAAAAGTGGCTGTATCAAGTGCTTTTGTAAGCACATCAGCCAGCTGGTCTTTAGTTGGGACATGATGCAGAGAAATCAAACCTTTTTCATAGCAATCCCTCACAAAGTGATGTCTGATGTCGATGTGTTTGGTGGTTGAGTGGGAAACTGGATTTTTGATGATATTTTCTGCTGCCTGGCTGTCCAACATGAGTGGTGTCTTTAAGGCAGTGATACCAAAATCCAGCAACTGATTTTGAAGCCACAGGAGTTGGGCTGTACAGCTTGCAGCAGCAATGTATTCAGCTTCAGCAGTGGATGTTGAAACAGCTGCTTGCTTTTTGCTTTGCCATGAAACTAAGCAATCACCTAGAAACTGGCACCCTCCTGATGTGGACTTCCTTGTGGTGTGACATCCAGCAAAGTCACTGTCTGAGAAACCTGAAAGCTTGATGTTCCCATTAGCTGGATACCAGATACCAAGTGTGGGAGCACCTTTTATGTATCTGAAGATCCTTTTTACAGCAATGAGATTTGATTTTCTAGGAGCTGATTGACTTCTTGCACAGACACATGTTGCAAACATGATGTCTGGTCTAGATGCAGTTAGGTACAATAAAGACCCAATCATGCTTCTATAAAGTGTTTGGTCAATCAGCTCATCCTTTTCATCAGACATGACCAGCTTATTTGTTGCCATGGGTGTGCTGCATGGTTTACAATCATTCATATCAAATTTTGTCAAAAGTTCTTTAGCATATTTGCTTTGATGAATGAAAGTTCCATTTTGCATTTGCTGAACTTGGAGACCAAGAAAGCATTGCAGCTCACCCATTGCACTCATTTCAAACTCAACTGTCATGAGTTCTCTAAACTCTTCACACATTGAATTACATGTGCTTCCAAAAATAATGTCATCCACATAAATCTGGACAATCATTAAATCTTTCCCTCTCCATTTTAAAAACAGTGTTTTATCAATGGTACCTCTTTTGAAACCATTTGAGAGTAGAAAGTTGGAAAGAGTTTCATACCAGGCCCTTGGTGCTTGTTTCAAGCCATACAAGGCTTTGTTTAGCCTGTAGACATGATCTGGATAAAATGGATCCTCAAAACCTGGAGGTTGACAAACATACACCTCTTCTTGAATTGTACCATAGAGGAAAGCACTTTTGATATCCATTTGAAACACCTTCATATTGTGGTTGACAGCAAAGGCCAGGAACAGTCTAATGGCTTCCAATCTTGCAACAGGGGCAAATGTTTCATCATAATCAATCCCCTCTTCCTGTCTGTAACCTTGAACCACAAGCCTGGCTTTATTCTTGACAACAATACCCCTTTCATCAGTTTTGTTCTTGAAGACCCACTTTGTGCCAATGGGACTAACCTCTTCTGGAAGTGGTACAAGCTCCCATACTTGTTGTCTTTTAAACTGTTGGAGCTCCTCTTGCATGGCTTCTACCCAGCTGTTGTCTTTCAGTGCCTCTTGGTACTTGACTGGCTGATGGAGTGATAGAAAACCAGCAAAAAGACAAATGTTTTGGGTTTGGCTTCTTGTGAGCACCCCTTCATTTATGTTGCCAATGATTTGATCAGGTAGATGAGATCTCAAGAAGATTAACTCTCCTTGGTATGGTATGATGGCATTGGTTGGTGAAGGCTGCAAATGTGTATCATCTGAGCTAACCACTGCTGGGGACTTTGATGATCCAGCAGTGGCTTCAAAAGGTGGTGGTATAGGAGGTAAGGAAGTGGAAAACTGCTGACTTTTATCCACTGTTTGAGGATTTTTGTCAGCAGTGTTTGAGGATGTGGAAGCAGTGGTTGATGGGCTACTTTGGTCAACAACTGTTGAGGTAGCAGTGGTTGAGCTTTGACAACTGTTTTGAACAGCTGGTGCTTTTCCCTTTGTGGCAGACCTTTGAGGGATGATGATTTCATACCCATAGTCTGGTGTTGTATCCTCTGATGGACCTGCACTGTTAGTCTTGACAGCAGTATTTTCAAAAGTGAATTTTTCAAGATCAAACAGATCTACAGGGTTTGCTGGGATTTTCCTTGATGAGAGTTCATTGAACTTAACATTCAAAGTCTCCTCCACTGCCTTGGTCCGTGTATTGAACACTTTGTAGGCCTTGGCAGTGGTTGAGTATCCAAGATGATAACCACAATCAATTTTGGCTGCAAATTTTGAAATGGAATCTTTTAAGTTCAAAATAAAGCATGGGCAGCCAAACACTTTGAAATATGAGATCAGTGGTTTAATTTTATACAAAATTTCATAGGCAGTCTTTTTGTGCCTGGGGTTTATTAAAACTCTGTTCTGAACATAGCAAGCAGTGTTTACTGCCTCTGCCCAGAAAGTTAATGGCAAACCTGAATCTGCAAGCATGGTTCTGGCAGCCTCAATCAGAGTTCTGTTCTTCCTTTCCACTACCCCATTCTGCTCTGGTGTTCTTGGGATGCTGTACTGCCTTACAATCCCTTTCTTCACACAGAAGGCATCCAACTCCCTATTTTTGAATTCTGTCCCATTGTCACTCCTGAAGCTTTTCACTGGAAGGTCAAATTACTTTTCAACCTGTGTTACAAAGTCTTGCAAAATGCCTGCAGTTTCATCTTTTGAGTGCAAAAAGAAAGTCCATGTGAACCTAGAAAAGTCATCAACAATAACCAAACAATATCTTTTCTTTTTGAGGCTCATGACTTGAACTGGGCCAAACAAATCCATGTGTAGCATTTGCAAACACTGGGTTGTTTTGGACTCTTCAATGGACTTGTAAGAACTTTTATGTTGTTTTCCTTTTAAACAGGAAATGCAATGTTCAGGGCATGAAAACAATTTTTGTGGTAGGCCTCTCACCAAACCATGTTTTGAAATTTCTGTGATTGTCTTAAGATTTGTGTGTCCCAGCCTTCTGTGCCAAAGTTCTGTCTCTTTGTTAGAGGCAGCTGAGAACAGACAGGCATCAGCTCTGGGACACTCTTTTGACATGTCAACAACATAAACATTGCCACTTCTTTGAGCAACAAGTTTAGTTTGACCAGAGTTGATTATTGCTTCAATATTTTTGACCATTTCTGGTCCAACAATCCTACAACAGTCTTTTGTGAAGAATGACCCAAATCCCTTGTCACTCATTTGGGACACACTCAGAAGGTTGAATTTTAGATTGTCTATTAGATTGACATTTTCAAATTTTACTTTTCCAGACTGCACTGTACCAGACCCCAGAACTTTCCCTTTACTATTATTCACAAAGGATATATCACCCCCACCATGGATTTTCAAGTCTTTGAGGAGGGCTTTACATCCTGTCATGTGCCTGGAGCCTCCACTATCTACATACCAGAGACTATCAAAGCATGCAGAAGCTCCCTGCACATGAAGTATAAGGATTAGTTCATTAGGGTCTCCAAAGCCAGCAGGGCTTTGGATGGGGTCTCAACAGTGTCTGGGATGGATGCAGAATGATGGACAGTGGTTAGGTCAGGGGTTTGAACTGTTTTAGGACAGTGTTTCTCTAACCACTGTTGTGGGTCCTGACCTATCACTTGCTGGTAACCAAAAGGATGCTTGTTCACTTTGGGTTTAGAGGGCCTTTTGTAGGCCTCATAAACGTGAGGAATCCTTTGGTAAGACTGTTTTTCTCTGCCTTTGCTGAACTGATTGGCAGGGGGTGCATCAGTAACCTGAACATCTCTTTTGACAGATGTTTGGTTCAGCTGTTTTGTAACAACTGTTTGAACTGGCACAAACAGTGGTTGTTTCTTGGTGAACTTGACAGATGATGAGGATGATGATGATGGACTCAAGGATGTTTTAGCCATGTACTCATTCTTTTTCACATCAAAGTTTTTGAGGTACACACATGCTTGAGTTTTGTGGTTTATTTTACCACAAACAATGCAACTTTCTGCTGAAACAATGACACTTGTCTTGTTTAAATCATAAGCTTTCAAGTGGAAACAGTCTTTTGTTAGATGATTCCTTTTCTCACAGAATTCACAAAACAAGTTGTCAATTTTTTCTTTCTTCTTTCTCTTTTTAGACTCCTTTGCAGCAGAGGTTTTAACGGATGTCCTTGAGAGGTATGACTTTAGCTTTTGGAGCTTTAACACCATCAGTTGATGTAAAGTCCATTGGCTTGAAATTTTCAAGAATATCACACTTGTCAGACCAGGTAGGTTTAAACTGATATTTTTCAAGTTCTTCAAAAGTTGAGGAACTCCTTGTTCTGCCAAGTGTGATTTTGTTACCAAGTTTGTCAGTGATTTTCACTTCTTGGCCATTCTTGTTTGTGGGGATGAACTCAGTGGTTACATCAGTGTTTTGAACAGATTTTTCACAAGCAATGTGTTCATCATCATATTTTCTATACCCAACCCCAAATTTCACATTACTTTCAATCTGTTTAGCAAGCATTACCTCATATCCTCTGCAGGATTCCACCCATCTTTCACAAGTAATCTGGGTGGATTCCAACTCCTTTTTGCAACTTTGGTATTTTTCTACCATAGTTTGAAGTTGGGTTTTGGTGATGCTTTGCTCTTCTTTTAGACAGCTGATTTCTTTTTCCTTTTCAGTCAATTTGTTTTTAAGTTCTTTTAAAGACCTTTCAAATTTGACCTCATCAGATAAGATTTTATCCCGAAGGTTTTCATTCACCTCTTTGATGTTAGCAAAAGCAATTATGCAATTGTCAGAACACAGCTTTTCAAGAACTTGAGGAGATACCTTGGCAGCTGCCATCATTGCACAATCACATTGATGATCTTCATCATCATCAGCTTTTACCTTCTTTTCACCAGCCTTTTCTTCTTTCTCTTCTTCTTTGTCCTCTAGAGACCATGGATCTGTCATTGGTTCAATCAGGGTACCTGAACTTTCTCCCAACAGTATTTCATCAGCCACAACAGTAACCACTGCTTCAGTCACCTCTTCCACTGTTTCAAAGCACTGCTGTTCCTCCTCAGCTTTAACCCCCTCCTGTATTGACTCTAGTGCCATCAAACAAAACTCATCATGTGAAGAATCATTAGAAGCATAGAGTGCAAAATTTTCATCACTAAGATCATCAGGCATACTGCTCCAGTCAACAAACCCTTGAGTGAAAAAACTTTGTTGATCTGGTTGTGCTGCAGCTGGAGCAGTGGTTTGAGGTGCAACAGGTTGCACTTGTACCTGTGGAGCAGGGGTTTGAACATATTGGATTTGTGGAACAGTAGTTTGGACATAATGTACTGGCACAGGGGCAGGAGCATAGTGAGCAGTGTTCACTTGAGCTGCTGGGGCATATTGGGCATAGTGCACAGTGCTTTGGTTTTGAGGTCTAGGATTTGAGCTAGGATGAGTAATTATGGGACCAGTAGTTTGACTCCTACATTCCCTAGCGAAATGTCCCAACCTATTACACTTGTAGTACTTGATTTTTGATTTATCCAACCCAACCCTTAGATTCCCATGCAAACCTGGGAATTTTCGCCCTGTTCTTTTGTAAAATTTGCTAGTTCTAACACTTAGCAGAGCCAGTTGGTGCAGAATGTCCATTTCCTCTAAGTCAGTGGGATCAAAATGTTGTAAATCATTGAGTTCAAAGCTTAGATTATCTGACATCTGGTTTTCGTTAGCAGTGAATGCATAACTTTCAGAGTGAGGATCAGGGTTGTTGAAATTTGCACCAGCGGTTATGTCAATGAAGTGATCATAACCCTGGTCCTTACCACTGCTCCCAGATTCTTCTTGACCCAGAAGAGCAGTATTACTGAAAGTGTAATCATCGGTAACTTTTCCTGACTCTTGTAACCTCCTTTTCTGGTTCAACTCCCTTTCGTAGGTCAGGAGTCGACCATGGAGTTGGGTCAAGGTCAGATCCTTGAATTCAGGTGAGTTTCGGGTGACAAAAGCTATAGTGTCCCATTTTTCTGGCAGTGACCTGAGGAACCTGCTATTTTGAGTTGAGTTTGTAAAAGTGGTGTTAACAAGCCTCAGTTCACTGATGAGACAACTAAAACGCTCAAATTGTTGCGTTAGTGATTCACCTTTAACGTAGCAAAATGTTTCATACTGTTGGTTCAGGATTTCCCTATTGTTTTCTATGACTTCTTCAGTTCCACCAAACTGTTCCTTAAGTGCGTCCCATAACTCTTTGGCACTGTTACAGTGTAACAGTCCAGCATATATCTCATTGGGCAGCGCTGATGCTATGATGCTAAAAGCCTTAGCATCTAGTTCGATCTTTTGAAAGTCGGTTTCGGTATAATTTTCAACTGGTTTTGGAACGAACTTTTTAGCATCTTCAGCGCTTGGCACTGAAGGAACATGGGGACCATAAATGACAGGCCTCCAACAACCTGTGCTTTGTTGAGCGAGGATGTGACCCATCCTCCTCTGCCAGATGTTGTACTCATTTCTCTTTAGCATAGGTGGTTTAAAAAGCGAGCCGATGTTGTTTTTATCATCCTGAGATTGTGACGTCATTCTTGTTGTTTTACAGACACTGAGAAATCAACTTTAATGGTGATTAATCCTTGCTCTGTTTTTCAACGGACGAACAAACAATCAGTATCAACTATTATGAGCTGAACTATTTACGTCAAAATAATTGTTAAATCAAATTTGACTGTCCAAGCTCTGATACCAATTGTTGGATCTGAGTTTCTTTTTGATTGTATTTTCGTTTGAAATTAAGATGGAAATGAAAGAGTTGTGCAGCGAAATTAAGATGAAAACAAACTTTGCATACAATCAAACGAGAGTAATACTTTAATCAAACATCTTTACACAATGAATCGAAAGATTGAATTTGTTTCAACAACGATTACAATGATTGATGAATGAATGCAAACTCCCCCTCAGCCAGAGCTCAGTAGTTTGTTCGTGCAAAGAAGACGATGTGGTGAAAGAGCTAATAGAACAGTACAAAGTACTGAACTATTTATAGGCACTTGCAAACCACTGAGCATCTTTAGCTGACGTCACCATGAAAGTGACATCTAACCTCCTAACAAACTCTAACCTCTGATCAATACAAACACTGATGTACTAACTACTGCTATTACAAACTATTACATAAAAGACACTTAAACAGCTGCTGCATCCTTCCACTGCTGTGAACCCAGCAGTGCTTGTCCGGATCAGCAGTACTTGACTCAAAGCAGTAGATTGACTCAGCAGAGCTTAGGTCTTCCATCAGTCTTTGACATTGGTCAGTAGATGCAAAGCAGCAGTTGTAGGTCAGCACTCAGTAAGATCAGCAGATAGGAGGTCAGCAGATATGAAACCACTTTCAAGGGGAGAGATTTGCATGAACTAATCTGTAATCGTCTGCTTATTCTTTATCCACTGCTCTGATCCAGTTTTGGCTTTAATTATCTGTTCCTCTGATAGGGTTCAATCCCAACAGAGATCAATGATGGAATTGAAAGTTTCTGTGGTGCCGGGTTTTGTGAGTAAACCCAGAAGGTTGTGAGACGGTTTGTGTGGAATTTCAGTGGGTTTTGCCTTTTGAGAGGCTTCTTTTGATGATGATTTGGAAGAGGGTTTTGCAGATGACTTCGATTTTGTCATTTTGAAGACAATGATCGAAGAAGATGGTGAAGAATTTTGAGAAAAACTGTTTTGAGAAAAGAATTTTTAAGAATTCAATTCGACAGTAAAACCCTGTTTTTAGTAGTGAATGGGGGTTTTATTGAGAAAAAGTGAATGCTGACGTGACAGCGGTTACAAAAGGTCTGACCACTATGTACTGCCCACATGCCAGCCCCTGATGAAATGAAGGACAATACTTTTATGAAAGTTACTGATGAAGACAGTGGTTACAACGGTAACAAATGGAGGCAGTGGATGATTTTCACTATCGATGGATAGCATATCAGTGGGTAAGACACTGCTTTTGAACAACAGTGTTTATCAAGAAAATAAGAGAACAGGGGTTGACTTTCAGCAGTGGACAGACTTGAAGTAGAGCAGACTTTTGAACAATCAGTGGTTATGGCAGACTTTTAAGGATTTTAATGAAAACTTCATTTTTAGCTATTTTAAGGATGGAGTTTTGATTTTCTGAAAACATTTTATTGCTTTTATTCATAGAAAAACAAGATGTTGCTTGTTATTCCATGTTTAGCATGCCAATCCTAGAGACCAAACTTTCAAAGGTGGCTGTATCTAATGCTTTTGTGAGCACATCTACCAGCTGGTCTTTAGTTGGAACATGATGCAGAGAAATCAAACCTTTTTCATAGCAATCCCTCACAAAGTGATGTCTGATGTCGATGTGTTTGGTGGTTGAATGGGAAACTGGATTTTTGATGATATTTTCTGATGCCTGGCTATCCAACATGAGTGGTGTCTTTAAAGCAGTGATACCAAAATCCAGCAACTGATTTTGAAGCAACAGGAGTTGGGCTGTACAGCTTGCAGCAGCAATGTATTCAGCTTCAGTAGTGGATGTTGAAACAGTTGCTTGCTTTTTGCTTTGCCATGAAACTAAGCAATCACTTAGAAACTGGCACCCTCCTGATGTGGACTTCCTTGTTGTGTTACATCCAGCAAAGTCACTGTCTGAAAATCCTGAAAGCTTGATATTCCCATTAGCTGGATACCTGATACCAAGTGTGGGAGCACTTTTTATGTATCTGAATATCCTTTTTACAACAATAAGGTTGGATTTTCTAGGGGCTAATTGAATCCTTGCACAGACACATGTTGCAAACATGATGTCTGGCCTAGATGCAGTTAGGTACAAAAGAGACCCAATCATGCTTCTATATAAAGTTTGGTCAATCAGCTCATCCTTTTCATCAGACATGACAAGCTTATTTGTTGCCATGGGTGTGCTGCATGGTTTACAATCATTCATATCAAATTTGTTTAGAAGTTCTTTAGCATACTTGCTTTGATGAATGAAAGTTCCATTTTGCATTTGCTGAACTTGGAGACCAAGAAAGCATTGCAGTTCACCCATTGCACTCATTTCAAACTCAGCTGTCATGAGTTCCCTAAACTCTTCACACATGTTATTACATGTGCTTCCAAAAATAATGTCATCCACATAAATTTGGACAATCATTAAATCCTTTCCTCTCCATTTTAGAAACAGTGTTTTATCAATGGTACCTCTTTTGAAACCATTTGAGAGTAAAAAGGTGGAAAGAGTTTCATACCAGGCCCTTGGTGCTTGTTTCAGGCCATACAAGGCTTTGTTTAACCTGTAGACATGATCTGGATAAAATGGATCCTCAAAACCTGGAGGTTGACAAACATATACCTCTTCTTGAATTGTACCATAGAGGAAAGCACTTTTGATATCTAGTTGAAACACCTTCATGTTGTGGTTGACAGTAAAGGCCAAGAACAGTCTTATAGCTTCCAATCTTGCTACAGGGGCAAAAGTTTCATCATAGTCAATCCCCTCTTCCTGTCTGTAACCTTGAACCACAAGCCTGGCTTTATTCTTGACAACAATGCCCCTTTCATCAGTTTGTTTTTGAAGACCCACTTTGTGCCGATGGGGCTAACATCTTCTGGCAGTGGTACAAGCTCCCATACTTGTTGCCTTTTAATCTGTTAGAGCTCCTCTTGCATGGCTTCTACCCAGCTGTTGTCTTTCAGTGCCTCTTGGTACTTGACTGGCTGATGGAGTGATAGAAAACCAGCAAAAAGACAAATGTTTTGGGTTTAGCTTCTTGTGAGCACCCCTTCATTTATGTTTCCAATGATTTGGTCAGGTGGATGGGATCTCAAGAAGATTAAGTCGCCTTGGTATGGTATGATGGCATTTGTTGGTGAAGGCTGCAAATGTGTATCATCTGAGCTAACCGCTGCTGGTGACTTTGATGACCCAGCAGTGGCTTCAAAAGGTGGTGGAATGGGAGGTAATGGTGTGGACACCTGCTGACTATTATCCACTGTTTGAGGACTTTTATCAACAGTGTTTGATGATGTGGAAGTAGTGGTTAAGGGGCTACTTTGGTCAACAACTGTTGAGGTAGCAGTGGTTGAGCTTTGACAACTGTTTTGAACATCTGTTGCTCTTCCCATTTTGACAGACTTTTGAGGGATGATGATTTCATACCCATAGTCTGGTGTTGATTCCTCTAAAGAACCTGCACTGTTAGTCTTGACAGCAGTATTTTAAAAAGTGAATTTATCAAGATCAAACAAATCAGCAGGATTTGCTGGGATTTTCATTGATGAAAGTTCATTGAACTTTACATTCAAAGTCTCCTCTACTGCTTTGGTCCGTGTATTAAACACTTTGTAGGCCTTGGCAGTGGTTGAGTATCCCAGGTGATAACCACAATCTACTTTGGCTGCAAATTTTGAGATGGAATCTTTTAAATTCAAAATAAAGCATGTGCAGCCAAAGACTTTAAAATATGAGATCAGTGGTTTGATTTTATACAGAATTTCATAAGCAGTCTTTTTGTGCCTGGGGTTTATTAAAACTCTGTTTTGGACATAGCAAGCAGTGTTTACTGCCTCTGCCCAAAAAGTTAATGGCAAACCTGAATCAGCAAGCATGGTTCTGGCAGCCTCAATCAAAGTTCTGTTCTTTCTTTCAACTACCCCATTTTGCTCTGGTGTTCTAGGGATGCTGTACTGCCTTACAATCCCTTTCTTCACACAGAAGGCATCCAACTCCTTATTTTTGAATTCTGTGCCATTGTCACTCCTGAAGACTTTTACTGGAAGGTCAAATTGCTTTACAACCTGTGTCACAAAGTCTTGCAAAATGCCTGCAGTCTCATCTTTTGAGTGTAAAAAGAAGGTGTAACACCCTTTTTTATGATAATGAGATTACTTAATATATTACATGAGTTTCTACTAAAATCCCAATTTACAAAATGTTTTCGATTAGAAATAGCAAACATGATCATGTTAAGTACAAAACAAAAGTTTTAAAGTAACTTCTACTAGTCACTACCGACTAGTTTAAAACCTTAGGACATGGTTATGTATTCATTTACATCAAAATCATTGTCTAAAACAAAGTTAAGTTAACGCGGAAGCTTCAAAATACGTGTTCGGTTCTTCTACATTGCTTGACCGCCATCCGGAAGCCCACCATAGTCACCTAAGGTCAAAACCACTAAAAACATTAGTTTTGGCATTGCCATAATATATGTAAACAAGTTCCAACATCAAATCAATAAAAGAAAATAAAATATCCTGCTTTGGTCCTCCCGCGTGTCGCGGCAGGAATATTTGAATCCGTCACGACTCGCGACGGCTTCCGCGTGTCACGGGGTTTCTCATGTAACCCTCCGCGTGGCGCGGGGGAAACCTTTTTCCAGCAGGTGCAGGTTAAAATCCTGCATTACTGCCCAGCTCCGAAAATTCACAATTTTCTAACTTTAAACTATCATAACTTTTTACTCGTTAGTCCGTTTTAACCGATTCTTTTTCCTACGAGTCCGTAATAAAATTACGGACCCGACCACGTAAATTTATCATTTCGGAAACCGAGATACCGGCAATCGGTTCACAATTTCCTCATTTCAACTATCCAACCCATTAGTGTAATTGCATAGCACCTCTTTTCCATTCTTAAAACCTTTTAGACATAATTACCCAATTTCCCGGGCTCACATGCTTGGTGTATTCGCGCCAATTCCATGGCTTTGCATTTCCTTTAGGGCTAATACTTGTTTCTTCGGAATTCAAGCATTCCGTTTCAAACAACCCTTTTTCATTGAACATTTATTATTTGACCCATATTCCGGGTTCTCATACTTAGATTAATATCACCAAATCATTGGTATGGTACAATTCATCATTTAACGAGGTTTAAGACTTTCAAGTCTCTACTCTCGTGATTCTTTTGAAAACATAATTTTGTCCCGTTTGGCTATTTATTGAAAACTATCACTTCATTGACTAGCCAAACTAAATTCCAAGTCTTTACTTTGACCCGTTTGATGGTCGAGTGTACTTCTCCACTTTAACAATGCATCAAACGCATCCATTTCACTACGACATCATTCACACAACAAAACTAATTATTTACACATAATTTAACGGGGCTTAAGCCACGTACCTTTAAAGCACACCTTTTCACCGAGTATCACCTCCGGCGTGTCCACTTGACGTTCCGGATTCCTTGCCTAAAGAGTTCAATTCATAACAAGATTAGAACTCTTTCATAAGCTTTAACGCATTAATTCATAACATATGCAAATCTGCGTTTTTAGCAATCTTTAACATTTTAACCCTCATTTAGGTGTTTCATCAAACACCTTGCAGGTCAGATTTCTACATGATCTAAACCAAGTTCACAACTTGAAATTAGCACTCAAATTAACTTCAATTAGACAATATACACATATTTTAACATCAACAATTTCAGAGATTAGCTCACAATTTCAGTTTACACTAGAACAAGAGTCTTAATCCTAGTGTTTATCGAGTTCTACTAACTTACTAATCACCCACTATAGTGATTTTGATCCTTATAACTAACATGCAAGATTTTGACAAGAAATCATCTAGGGTTTGTCCCTAGACTTCACATTACTTCCAATTTCATGTTTTACAACACATAATCAAGCTCAACCTTCGATTTCAATCACATGCAAGAATTTGAGTTGTATCAAAACAACCTAATTTGACATACCTTATGACCTCCTTGACGAGGAGATCACGATTCTATGTTCAGATTTCGATTATGACATGATTTGAGCCTTCAATTTGAGAATTTAGTAGAATTTAGGGTTGTGAAAGTGTGGGTGTCGCCCCCTGTGGTTTCTTGATCGACCAGGAACTCCAAAATGGAGTGTTTGGTTTTTATTTTACTAAATATTAGTAATTTAAGTTTCAATTTTGACAACCTAGGCCCCTCCACTCTTATTTAGTTTATATCTTTGGCTTTTTAACTCATTCATGTGTTACTACAAGACTTCTAACTAACTGGGTTATTTATCCTAGTTAGTTTATTCTTGTTTATTATACACTTTATAATTCTAGTATAAAGTTTTGAAATTTCGGGATGTTACAAGTCCACCCCCCTTAAAAAGGGTTTCGTCCCCGAAACCGTAATACGTACCAAATAGTTTAGGGTAGAGCCGTTGCATCTCTTCTTCGGACTCCCATGTGGTATCCGCACCCTTCCTGTGTTCCCATTTAACCTTCACTTGGTTAATTACCTTGCTCCTCAAACTTTTCTCCTTACGATCTAATATCGCAATTGGCTTAACTGCATAGTTGAGGCTGTTATCCACCTCGATATCATCATAGTGAATGCGAGCGGTTTCATCTACTAAACATTTTCGGAGATGTGACACGTGGAATGTGCTATGAATCCCACTCAACTCATCAGGTAGTTCAAGACGATATGCAACTTTACCAACCCGTTCGGTGATTCTGAACGGCCCAATAAATCTTGGGCTCAATTTCCCTCTTTTTCTGAACCGTATGATTCCTTTCCACAGAGATACTTTCAGCATTACCCTATCGCCCACTTGAAACTCAATAGGCCTATTTCGCTTATCCGCATACGACCTTTGTCGATCCTGAGCTGCTTTTAGGTGAGCTCAGACCATATCGATTTTCCCATTAGTAGTTCGGATTATATCAGTAGGTGCTAATCCTCGTGGTCCCACTTCTCCCCAACACACCGGGGTTCGACACTTTCTACCATATAACATCTCATACGGGGCCATTTTAATGCTCGATTGATAGCTATTGTTATATGAAAATTCGACCAATGGTAGATGGACATCCCAACTACCCCCGAAGTCGATGATGCAAGCCCGCAACATATCTTCCAACGTTTGTATCGTTCTCTCACTTTGCCCATCCGTTTGCGGATGATAAGCAGTGCTAATGAACAGTTTAGTTCCCATTTGCTCTTGGAATTCGCGCCAGAATTTAGAGGTAAACCGAGTATCTCTGTCTGACACAATGGATATCGGCACTCCATGACGTGCTATGATTTCATTGGTGTACACTTCCGACATCTTCTCGGATGTATAAGTCTCACGAATCGGAATGAAGTGAGCACTTTTTGTCAATCTATCAACGACTACCCATATAACATCAAATCCGCGATTGGTTTTGGGCAATTTGGTTAACAAATCCATCGTGATTTGTTCCCATTTCCAAACTGGGATATCCAGCGGTTGCAACCTACCATATGGCTTTTGGTGCTCCGCTTTGACTTGTAAACAAGTCAGACACTTCTCCACATATTTTACAATATCTCTTTTCATTCCGGGCCACCAATAGTTTTGTTTTAAGTCATTATACATTTTGGTCGCCCCCGGATGAATTGAATAATGAGATTTATGGGCCTCGTCAAGTAGACGCACCTTGGCCCCACACGTATTTGGAACCCAAATTCTCCCAAATTGAGTTTTCAATCCTTGGTTATCATCCTCCAGGTCTTTTAGCTGCCCAACTATCCTTTCCTTCTTCACATTTTCTTCCTTGATTGCTTCAATTTGAGATTTTCAGATTTGTTCAAGCAAACCCGATGTCACAATTAGTTGCATCGATCGTACTCGAATAGGCGTATAATCTGTCTTTCGGCTCAACGCGTCTGCCACTACATTAGCCTTCCCGGGGTGGTAATGTATTTCACAATCAAAGTCTTTGACAGTTTCTAACCACCGCCTCTGCCTCATATTTAATTCCTTCTGATTGAAGAAATACTTTAAGCTTTTGTGGTCGGTAAAGATAGTGCACTTCACCCCATACAAGTAATGCCTCCATATCTTCAAGGCAAACACCACTGCTGCCAACTCGAGGTCATGGGTAGGATATCTCTTCTCATGAGTCTTTAGCTGTCTCGAGGCATAGGCTATAACCTTGCCCCGCTGCATCAAAACGCAGCCAAGTCCCGAATGCGATGCATCCGAGTAAACTACCATATCCTCCGTTCCGTCCGGTAATGACAATACCGGTGCTTGGGTCAGTTTTTCCTTAAGCGTTTGGAACGCCCTTTCTTGATCCTCGCCCCAAATAAACTTTTCATTCTTACGGGTTAGCTTGGTCAATGGCGTAGCAATTTTGGAGAAATCTTGTATGAATCTCCGATAATAGCCCGCAAGCCCCAAGAAGCTTCTGATTTCCGAAGGATTCTTTGGTGGAGTCCATCTTGACACAGCTTCTATCTTTGACGGATCTACTAACACCCCGTTTGCACTAATGATGTGCCCAAGAAATTGCACCTCTCGTAACCAGAAGGCACATTTTGAGAATTTTGCATACAATTTCTCTTTCCTGAGCGTCTCCAACACTTCACGCAAATGACTTGCGTGTTCTGCTTCATTCTTGGAGTATATCAAGATGTCATCAATGAACACTATCACTGACTTGTCTAGCATGGGTTTACAAACCCGGTTCATGAGATCCATGAAAGCCGCGGGTGCATTAGTTAACCCAAAGGACATTACGAGGAACTCGTAATGTCCGTACCGTGTACGGAAAGCCGTTTTCTGTACATCCTCCTCTTTGACTTTTAACTGATGATACCCCAATCTGAGGTCGATTTTTGAGAACCAACTTGCACCTTGTAATTGGTCAAATAGGTCATCAATTCTTGGAAGCGGATATCGATTCTTTACCGTAAGTTTATTCAACTCTCGGTAATCAATGCACATACGCATGCTCCCGTCCTTCTTTCTCACGAATAATACCAGTGCGCCCCATGGAGACGCACTTGGCCGAATAAATCCCTTGTCGAGCAATTCTTGGATTTGGGACATCAATTCTTGCAATTCTGATGGCGCTAACCTATACGGCGCCTTAGCCACGGGTTTCGCGCCAGGAATCAATTCAATTCCGAACTCTACCTCCCGTTCTGGTGGTATTCCCGGTAAATCTCCCGGAAATACATCAGCGTATTCACGTACCCCTGGTACATCTTCAATCTTCGGCGTCTCTTTATCAGGTTCGTTTGCGTATATCATAAATGCTTTACATCCGCGCTTCATAAGTTTATGAGCTTTTAGTATTGAGCACATAACGGGACTGCCCCCTTTTTCGCCATAGATGGTGACTTGCTTTCTTCTTGGAGATGTCAATTTTATCTCCTTGCGGAAACATATCACTTCTGCATGATGTCGAGATAACCAATCCATCCCGACCACTACTTGGAATTCTCCCATTGACATAGGGATCAAGTCTATTAGATATTCCTCATCATCAATGTTTATTTTGCAGTCTCGACATACATCACATACAAGGAAACTTTTGTTATCACCTATTTCTACCTCTAATGGCATAGGCAATTTCGTTAGTACAAAAGAAGGATGTCGAATAAATCCATGTGAAACAAAGGATTTATTCGCACCCGTATCAAATAACACATGTGCGGGAATCGAGTTTATAGCAAATATACCTGAAACCACATCGGGTTCCACCTTTGCCTCGGCTGCCGTTAACTGGAAGGATCTTGCTTTTGCTCTTGGTGTCTCAGTACGTGTATCCTTGTCATCTTTCTTCCCGATCAATTCCGGACACTCCGATTTCTTGTGACCCGGCTGATAACTTTTGTAACACACCGACACCTTTCCCGAACACAACGCAGCCGTGTGCTCGGTTTTCCCACAAATAGGACACGGCTTGTCCTTAAACCGGCACTCACCCTTGTGTCCTTTCCCGCATATCTTGCAGCTTGATGACCCGCTTTTTCCTTCTTGTTTCTTTGAGGATTCGTTCGGACGTGCCTTTTTCGTCGGACTTGGGTTGACTACCTGTGCCCTTCTTTTGCCTCTTTCTATCTGTTTCTTCAACTCTATCTCCCATTCCCGAGCAACATTTATAATCTCGGTGAGAGTCTCATACTTAGAAGGAGTCATAAACTCCCTATACTCGGCGCTCAGCATATTATAATAATAATATATTTTCTGCTCTTCATTCGTTATGAGATCATCACAAAACTTCATTTTATCCATGAACGTTCCCATGATTTTATCGATAGATTCACCCTTGTGTCGAAGCTGCATAAATTCTTCCTTGATTTTGTTTATGATTGCCTTGGGACTATGATGTTTAAGAAACGGCGTCTTAAACTCGTCCCATGTCATAGCCTTATCCGCTTCACTTCCGATCTCTTTCTTCTTGTTATCCCACCAATCTTTAGCCTGACCCCTTAACTGACCCGTGCCATAAGCCACGAAGTCATCCTCATCGCAATGGGTCCTTTCAAATACTCCCTCCATATCACTTAGCCACCGTTGGCATACTATCGGGTCAACCTCCCCATTGTAGATTGGTGGTTTACACGCCATGAACTCTTTATAAGAACAAGATTTTCGTCCTCCCGATTTTTCCTTTTCTAAATTGGTATTATCCTCCAATTTCTTGATTCTTTCTTCCACCACTGATAATACCGTGTTTTGGATTTTGTCGATGAAACCCGACAAACTGTTTTCGATTGCCTTTCCTACCTCCTCAGCAATCACTTCTCTTGTTTGTTCGGTGACTCTTGGCACCGTATCATCATTACCTTTATCCGTCATCTTTAACTAAAATGTTTACATAGAGCGTTAAACATTTCATCTATGGCATATGATTTATTTACTTCGGTTTATAAAAGTTCATAACTTGTTTTCACCGTTCTCATTTAATACACTTTCCGGGTTTGAGTGTGTTAACACACTCTTCCCATGCATATCAATTCATTATTTCCCTTTTTATACTTAGTAATTCTACTTTAGAACAATTAACTCTTACCGGATGTTTGATCAAGCTTGAACCGAACACACTTGTTAACAACCTTGAGCTCTGATTACTAACTTGTAACACCCATTTTATGATAATGAGATTACTTAATATATTACATGAGTTTATACTAAAATCCCAATTTACAAAATGTTTTCGATTAGAAATAGCAAACATGATCATGTTAAGTACAAAACAAAAGTTTTAAAGTAACTTCTACTAGTCACTACCGACTAGTTTAAAACCTTAGGACATGGTTATGTATTCATTTACATCAAAATCATTGTCTAAAACAAAGTTAAGTTACCGCGGAAGCTTCAAAATACGTGTTCGGTTCTTCTACATTGCTTGACCGCCATCCGGAAGCCCACCATAGTCACCTAAGGTCAAAACCACTAAAAACATTAGTTTTGGCATTGACATAATATATGTAAACAAGTTCCAACATCAAATCAATAAAAGAAAATAAAATTTCCTGCTTTGGTCTTCCCGCGTGTCGCGGCAGGAATATTTGAATTCGTCGCGACTCACGACGGCTTCCGCGTGTCGCGGGGTTTCTCATGTAACCCTCCGCGTGGCGCGGGGGAAACCTTTTTCCAGCAGGTGCAGGTTAAAATCCTGCATTACTGCCCAGCTCCGAAAATTCACAATTTTCTAACTTTAAACTATCATAACTTTTTACTCGTTAGTCCGTTTTAACCGATTCTTTTTCCTACGAGTCCGTAATAAAATTACGGACCCGACCACGTAAATTTCTCATTTCGGAAACCGAGATACCGGCAATCGGTTCACAATTTCCTCATTTCAACTATCCAACCCATTAGTGTAATTGCATAGCACCTCTTTTCCATTCTTAAAACCTTTCAGACATAATTACACAATTTCCCGGGCTCACATGCTTGGTGTATTCCCGCCAATTCAAACAACCCTTTTTCTTCGGAATTCAAGCATTCCGTTTCAAACAACCCTTTTTCATTGAACATTTATTATTTGACCAATATTCCGGGTTCTTATACTTAGATTAATATCACCAAATCATTGGTATGGTACAATTCATCATTTAACGAGGTTTAAGACTTTCAAGTCTCTACTCTCATGATTCTTTTGAAAACATCATTTTGACCCGTTTGGCTATTTAGTGAAAACCATCACTTCATTGACTAGCCAAACTAAATTCCAAGTCTTTACTTTGACCCGTTTGATGGTCGAGTGTACTTCGCCACTTTAACAACGCATCAAACACATCCATTTCACTACGACATCATTCACACAACAAAACTAATTATTTACACATAATTTAATGGGGCTTAAGCCACGTACCTTTAAAGCACACCTTTTCCGCGAGTATCACCTCCGACGTGTCCACTTGACGTTCCGGATTCCTTGCCTAAAGAGTTCAATTCATAACAAGATTAGAACTCTTTCATAAGCTTTAGCGCATTAATTCATAACGTATGCAAATCTGCGTTTTTAGCAATCTTTAACATTTTAACCCTCATTTAGGCGTTTCATCAAACACCTTGCGGGTCAGATTTCTACATGATCTAAACCAAGTTCACAACTTGAAATTATCACTCAAATTAACTTCAATTAGACAATATACACATATTTTAACATCAACAATTTCAGAGATTAGCTCACAATTTCAGTGTAAACTAGAACAAGAGTCTTAATCCTAGTGTTTATCGAGTTCTACTAACTTACTAATCACCCACTATAGTGATTTTGATCCTTACAACTAACATGCAAGATTTTGACAAGAAATCATCTAGGGTTTGTCCCTAGACTTCACATTACTTCCAA
Organism: Helianthus tuberosus; assembly: GCA_030545235.1. Classification (NCBI taxonomy): domain Eukaryota; kingdom Viridiplantae; phylum Streptophyta; class Magnoliopsida; order Asterales; family Asteraceae; genus Helianthus; species Helianthus tuberosus. The sequence goes on along the minus strand of JARYGA010020887.1, from coordinate 30,678 downwards.
TTTCATGTCTTACAACACATAATCAAGCTCAACCTTCGATTTCAATCACATTCAAGAATTTGAGTTGTATCAAAACAACCTAATTTGACATACCTTATGACCTCCTTGACGAGGAGATCACGATTCTATGTTCAGATTTCGATTATGACATGATTTGAGCCTTCAATTTGAGAGTTTAGTAGAATTTAGGGTTGTGAAAGTGTGGGTGTCGCCCCCTGTGGTTTCTTGATCGACCAGGAACTCCAAAATGGAGTGTTTGGTTTTTATTTTACTAAATATTAGTAATTTAAGTTTCAATTTTGACAACCTAGGCCCCTCCACTCTTATTTAGTTTATATCTTTGGCTTTTTAACTCATTCCTGTGTTACTACAAGACTTCTAACTAACTGGGTTATTTATCCTAGTTAGTTTATTCTTGTTTATTATACACTTTATAATTCTAGTATAAAGTTTTGAAATTTCGGGATGTTACAGAAGGTCCATGTAAACCTAGAGAAGTCATCAATAATAACCAAACAATATCTCTTTTTCTTGAGACTCATGACTTGAACTGGGCCAAACAAATCCATGTGCAACATTTGCAAACACTGGGTTGTTTTGGACTCTTCTATGGACTTGAAAGAGCTTTTATGTTATTTTCCTTTTAAACAGGAAATGCAATGCTCAGGACATGAAAATAATTTTTGTGGTAAGCCTCTTACCAAGCCATTTTTTTGAAATTTCAGTGATTGTCTTGAGATTTGTGTGCCCCAATCTTCTGTGCCAAAGTTCTGTCTCTTTGTTAGAGGCAGCTGAGAACAGACAGGCATCAGTTCTGGGACACTCCTTTGATATATCAACAACATAAACATTGCCACTTCTTTGAGCAACAAGTTTTGTTTTTCCAGTTTTTATTATTGCTTCAATCTTTTCAACCATTTCTGGTCCAACAATCCTACAACACTCCTTTGTGAAGAATGATCCATACCCCTTATCACTCATTTGTGAAACACTCAGGAGGTTGAATTTCTGATTATCTATCAGATTGACATTTTCGAATTTTACATTTCCAGATTTCACTGTACCAGATCCCAGAACTTTCCCTTTACTATTATTCCCAAAGGATATATCACCCCCTCCATGGATTTTGAAATCTTTGAGTAGGGCTTTACATCCTGTCATGTGCCGGGAGCCTCCACTATCTACATACCAAAGACTATCTAAGCATGCAGAAACTCCCTGCACATGAAGTAAAAGGATTAGTTCATTAGGATTTCCAAAGCCAATAAGGCTTTGGATGGGGTCTCAACAATGTCTGGGATGGATGCAGATGTATGGACAGTGGTTAGGTCAGGGGTTTGGACAGTTTTAGGACTGTTTCTCTCTAACCACTGTTGTGGGTTTTGACCAATCACCTGTTGATACCCAAAAGGATGCCTGCTCACTTTTGGTTTAGAGGGCCTTTTGTAGGTCTCATAAACGTGTGGAATCCTTTGGTAAGATGATTGTCCCTTGCCTTTTCTGAATTGGTTGGCAGGGGGTGCATCAGTCACTTGAACATCTCTTTGGACAGATGTTTGATTCAGCTATTTTGTAACAGCTGTTTGGACTGGCACAAACAGTGGTTGATTCTTGGTGAATTTGACAGATGAAGTTGATGGACTCAAGGATGTTTTAGCAGTGTACTCATTCTTTTTAACATCAAAGTTTTTGAGATACACACATGCTTAAGTTTTGTGGTTACTTTTACCACAGATGGTGCAGCTTTCAGCAGGAACAATGACACTTGTTCTGTTTAGATCATATGCTTTTAAATGGAAACAGTCTTTTGTTAGATGATTCCTTTTTTCACAAAATTCACAAAACAGGTTGTTGATCTTTTCTCTCTTCTTTCTCTTTTCAGACTCCTTTGCAGCAGAGTTTTTAACCTCTGCTGGGATGTCCTCAAGAGGAATGACTTTTGCTTTAGGAGCTTTGACACCATCAGTGGTTGTAAAATCCATGGGCTTGAAATTTTCAAGAATGTCACACTCATCAGACCATGTGGGTTTAAACTGATATTTCTCAAGCTCCTCAAAAGTAGAGGATCCCACTGGCCTGTCAAGTGTGATTTTGTTACCAAGTTTATCAATGATTTTCACTTCTTGGCCATTCTTGTTTGTGGGGATGAACTCAGTGGTTACATCAGTGGTTTGTACAGATTTTTCAGAAGCAATGTTTTCATCATCATGTTTTCTATAACCAACACCAAATTTCACATTGCTTTTAATCTGTTTTTCAAGCATTACCTCATATCCTTTGCAGGATTCCACCCATTTTTCACATGTGATTTGGGTGGACTCTAACTCCTTTTTGCAAACTTGGTATTTTTCTACCATAGTTTGGAGTTGAGTTTTGGTGATGCTTTGCTCTTCTTTGAGACTGCAGATCTCTTTATCCTTTTCAGCCAATTTGTTTCTAAGTTCTTTTAATGTCTTTTCAAATTTGACTTCATCAGTTAAAATTTTATCCCTAAGGTTTTCATTTACCTCTTTGATGTTAGCAAATGCAATAATGCATTCATCTGAACACAGTTTTTCAAGAACTTGAGGTGTTACCTTAGCAGCAGCCATCATGGCACAATCACATTGATGATCACCTTCTTCATCAACTCTCTCTTCTTTCTCACCTGCTTTCTTTTCTTCCTTGTCTTCTTCAGACCAAGGGTCAGTCAGTGGTTCAATCAGGGTTTCTGAATTTTCTCCCAGCAGTAGTTCACCAGCAACTGCAGTAGCCACTGCTTCAGCCACTTTATCAACTGTTTCAACACTTAGTTGTTCACCTTCAGTTTCTACCCCTTCTGGTATTGACTCTAATTCCATAAAAAAAATTCATCATTAGAAGGATCATTAAAAGCATTGAGTGCAAAATTTTCATCACCAAGCTCATCAGGCATGCTGCTCCAGTCAACAAAGCCTTGAGTGAAAAAGCTTTGCTGATCTGGTTGTGTTACTATTGGAGCAGCTGGTGGAGGTGCAACAGGTTGAACTTGTGCCTGAGGAACAGGGGTTTGAACATACTGAATTTGTGGAACAGTGGTTTGAACATAATGCACAGGCACAGGGGTTACAGCATAGTGAGCTGTGTTAACTTGGGCAGCAGGGGTATATTGGGTATAGTGCACAGTGCTTTGCTGTTGTGGTCTAGGGTTCGAGTTGGGATGAGTGATTATTGGACCAGTGGTTTGACTCCTGCATTCCCTAGCAAAATGACCTAGCCTATTGCATTTATAGCACTTGATTTTTGACTTATCCAACCCCACTTTTAAATTCCCATGTAACCCTGGGAATTTTCTCCCTGTTCTTTTATAGAATTTGCTTGTTCTTACACTAAGCAAAGCCAATTGATGCAAAATGTCCATTTCTTCTAAGTCAGTGGGATCAAAATGTTGCAAATCATTGAGTTCAAAGCACAAGTTATCTGACAGCTGGTTTTCACAATTTGCAGTAAAAGCATAATTGGCAGAGTGAGAATCAGGGTTGTTGAAATTTCCACCAGCAGTTATATCAATAAAATGATCATAACCCTAATCCTTACTACTGCTACTAGATTCTTCCTGACCAAACAGAGCTATGCTGCCAAATGAATAATCATCAGCAACTTTGCCAGACTCTTGCAACTTCTTTTTCTGGTTTAACTCCCTTTCATAGGTCAGGAGTCTACCATGAAGTTGGGTCAGGGTCAGATCTTTGAACTCAACAGAGTTTCTAGTCACAAATGCAATTGTGTCCCATTTATCAGGTAGTGATCTAAGAAACCTATTGTTTTGTGTTGATTTTGGAATTTCAACATTAACAAGTCTTAGCTCACTGATGAGACAACTGAACCGTTCAAACTGTTGGGTCAATGATTCACCCTTAATGTGACAAAATGTTTCATACTGCTGATTCAGAATTTCCCTATTGTTTTCAATGACTTCTTCTGTTCCCCCAAACTGTTCCTTCAATGCATCCCATAGCTCTTTGGCACTGTTACAATGTAACAGTCCAGCATAGATCTCATTGGGTAATGCAGATGCTATGATGCTAAATGCTTTGGCATCGAGTTCGAACTTTTGAAAATCAGTTTCAGTATAGTTTTCAGTAGGTTTAGGTACGAACTTCTTTGCATCCTCAGCACTTGGCACCATAGGAACATGGGGACCAAAAACAACAGACCTCCAACATCCAGTATTCTATTGAGCAAGGATGTGACCCATCCTTCTCTGCCAGATGTTGTATTCATTACGTTTAAGCATGGGTGGTTTGAAAAGAGAACCAATGTTATTCTTATCATCTTGTGATTGTGACGTCATCCTGGTTGTTTTACAGGCACTGATTAATCAACTTTAATGGTGATTAAACCTTGCTCTGTTTTTCAACAAACCGAACAAACTATCGATATCAACGATTATGAGCTGAACTATTTATGTTAAAATGATTGTTAAATCAAATTTGACTGTCCAAGCTCTGATACCAATTGTTAGGATCTGAGTTTGGTTTTGATTGTGTTTTACGTTTGAGTTTAAGATGGAAATGGATGAGTTGTGCAGCGGAATTAAGATGAAAACAAACTTTGCAAACAATCAAACGAGAGAATTGCTTTAATCAAACATTTTCCACAAAGAACCGAAAGATTGAATTTATTTCAACAACGATTACAATGTTATGTCTGAATACAAACTCCCCCTCAGCCTGAGCTCACAGTGTTTGTTCGTGCAGGAAGAAGATGTTGCAAAGAGCTAAATAGAACAGTGCATGGTACTGTTCTATTTATAGGCTCGAGCAAACCACTGAAGCATCTAAGCTGACGTCACCATGAAAGTGACATCTAACCTCCTAACAAACTCTAACCTCTGATCTATACAACCTCTGCTATGCTAACTACTGTTATTAAATTTCATTACATAAAGACATCTAAACTACTGCTGCATCCTTACACTGATGTGAACCAAGCAGTACTTGTCATGATCACCAGAGCTTGACTCAAGGCAGTGGATTGAGTAGCAGGGCTTTAGTCTTCCATCAGTCTTTTACTAGATCAGTAGTTTGTAAGTCAGCAGTTTGTATGATCAGTAGATAGGAGGTCAGCAGATGTTGAAACCACTTTCAAGGGGAGAGACTTGTATACTAAACATCTGCTTATTCTGGATCCACTGCTCTGATCCAGTTTTGGCTTTAATTATCTGTTCCTTTGGTAGGGTTCAATCTCAACAGTATTTCATAACTAGTCTTTTGTTTCCTACAAAACTGTACAAAGTAATGATTCATTCTATTCACATATGGGTAACCAAGCATCACAATGGAATAGAATGATCCATTTCATTCCCTTATCAATTCTATTCCTTTATCAATTATATTCTTTCATTCATTCCATTACTTTGTACCAAACAGACCCTAAGGTAGTGTTTGGTATGCAGGAATGAGAGATGGAATGAAATGGATGATAACGAGGGAATGAAGAAAACGGTGTTTGGTTGGTCAATGGAATGGAATCACCCATTCCAAAAGGCATTCCATTCCCTCAAAATCATTCCATCCTGACGTGATGTCGTAGTACACGCAAATTTAATCCAAATTACAACTAGTAGATAGCTGTAAATGGGTATCGAAAACATGGAGTTTGTGGAAAATGTGTTAATTCTATAGTTTTGCAAATTAACTACAATTAACCTAATGTGCAGAAATTAAAGATCAAGAGTTTGGTTTGTTGGATTTAAAACTAAGTTATCAACTAATTATTAATCAAGATTGGATTTTTAATTCAGATTATGAGAACAATGATCATCCTAGGGTTCAGTTTCTTTTAACACTTGTGCAAAGTTCAAACTAGAAAGAGTTACATAGACATAACTCGTTCATAAATAAATGTTGTGATAAAAGAGAACAGAGTACTCGGATTATATCAATGCGAGGTCGTTTCCCGATGATCAATCAATCAATATCCAACCCTAATCCTTCCCGTGATATCTCGATTGTCAACGACACCAAAAACGTACGATTTAGACTAGAATTGCAATACCAAACAACAAGCTACAAACAATTATGCATACACCATGATAAACAAATCAAACATACCAAGTTATCATTCTAGAAATAAAGGAACAAACACACAAGAGTCATAGGAAACCTTCACCTAAGATGATCACCACAAATTTAGCCGGACATTGTTCGGTGGATCATCATAACATCAAAGTAGAAGTTCATACGAATCGAAAACTAAAACCAAATGTTAGAAATTGTTCCCAAATAGTATCCAAAGCCAAAATTCTCCCCCAAGGTGAAGAGAAAACGTTCCAATCATCAATAATGTGAAAAGACACTTGAAAACGGTTTTAATGAGGCAGTTACGCTTTTGCTCGTCATCTCTACCGTAATTTACGGTACCCACCGTAAGTTACGGTGGAGCCCTGAATTCTTTGTTTCTTCTCTTCTTTCCTTCCATGCATGACCCGTTCCACTTCGTTCCATCCAAAACAGCGTTTTATCCATTTTTAAGCTCCAAAGTGTACCTGAAACATAAGCAACTGTAGTCATCTAATTCAAGATAATTACACGATCAAGTGAGGGATAAACTCGTCTTTTAACATCATTAAGGGTTGTCCTATGGACCACCCGTCACATCCCCACACTTAACCGTTGCTTGTCCCAAGCAACTCATCAAAACCATTTTCAAAACAAGTGATCAACATAAACCAAGCATAAACATGTAGTCTTTTTACTAACCCTTTCTTAACACCCAAAATAACACACCCCTCGCTAAATCTCTACTCTCGGCAACAAGTAAGCACTAGCATTTGTAAGCTAGACACACAAAAGGAAAACGGGCGGTTGCACAACTATAGGCTTGTACCTAAATCGGTCCTTCTCCTAACAAGTGCCAAACATGAATGCAAATCAAAGGGGCTTTAAGGTTGTAACGTGGCTAGGTGTACAGGTAGGAAATAGAATATATATGTAGTAGCGAAAAACTTAACCCGGTCTTTTTTTATTACACAATAAAATAAACAAACAACTACCAATTTAACTTCTATATACAAAACAACTCAACATCAATTTTTTTTTTCTTTTTCATTGCTTTTTCCATTTTTTTTCTTTTCTTTTCTTCTCTTTTTCTTAAACATAACAACATAACATCAAAATGTATCTACATGCTAACAAAACAACTACTAACACTATAAGACCGGGTCAAGTCGGGTGAATTTTTAGGTAACTAGCTAAGGGGTAACAAATGATCGGCTTTAGGCACAAAAATGGGCAACTAAATGTCCAAACTCACGCCCCTCTCGCAACCATGCTCATATATATAATTAATGAGGTCCAACCCCCCAAAACCCACACTTGCACACACTTATGACGAGGCTACCTAAATGCCCTTATCCTTTTCACATTCATATCCAACTAAGGCCTCGAACCGTATTCAAGCACAAGTTCTAATGCACCCCCACCCGTTGCCACTCTCATCAAAGACAAGTATTATTTATTTACAAGTGTGGCTTCAACTCTCACCAAGAACAAAGGGTATTAAGGATTGCCGGTGTATCATTTGGGGGTAGTCCAAGGTGTTCAAATTCTCACAATGTTTTGCTCGATTTAAATTTTTTTTTCAAAAACCTCAAAATTTCTCCCCATCCCCACACTTGGGATACATTGACCCCAATGTATGGTTTTGGGAAGATTTGATCGCTCAAACTCTTTAACATAAAAGCTCATAAACTCAAACCACAAATTTCTTTTTTGGTATTTTCCATTTTATATTTTTTTTCTTCTTTTAAACATCACACCACCAACTTCCACCACCCAAACATAACATCACAAACTAAACACCACCCAACCACCCGACCATAAACATATCAAACTAAACAAATATTCACAAAATATACAAGAAGGAGCACGACCTGACTAATAGTAGCGCGGTTGAGGAGGCTCGAAAATGGAAGACATCATCTCATTCCATTCTCCGAAAGCAAATGAACCGCTACCACTTCCACTTTGTTGCGAAGCTCCTTGTTGTTGTTGACGCGGGTCCAGCCACTGTGAATGATGGAGCGGCGGGGTCGGATACGATACACTACCATCGTAAGGTGGTAGGGACGCATAATCCACCGGAGGTGGATCCACAACCACAGGCCGCCCCGCATGCCAATCCGCATGCATCCTTCGGGCTTGATCATCTTCATACCGGTTATTCATCTCTAACTCAGGGGAATAGGCATGTGCACGATTCCCCGATTCGGTTCGGTCAAAGTTATGCTTAAAAGCTCGCTCCATACTAGCACTCATCATCGTTTGGTGATCGAAGAAAGTACGCTCCGACCCCGACCATGTATCAAAAACGGCTGCCGAAGGACGTTGGTTCTCGATGACCTCTTGCATAGGGCCATTGTATGCCCAATTCGGCTCGTATGAACGCTCCGTGTAGTCATAGAACGCACCACCATATCCCCTACCTGGGCCCTCTTGGCCCACATTCACATTCTCACCGTGAGGCTCATCCGCATAGTCCTCATCCCCACTCGGGGGTTCCGCTTCACTCTCCGATTCATCCTCTTCACCCGGTAAGAGAGCTCTTGCATCAACTTTCAACGCTCTCCATCTTTGACCCTCCGATTTAAGCTTGTGATACCTTTCCGATTGAGTGTAGGTCCATCCAATACCCATCTTTTGTATCTCAAAAGGCTTGTGCCTTTTTGGTGCTCCTCTATCCTCTGATGTGATCGCCTTAAACTGCTTCAACAACCTCGTAATGATTCGACAATATGGGATGATGCTCCTCCCGACTTTGTTACGGCATATCCAAAGATCGTTCATAATCAAATACCGTATCGGAAAGCGAGGAGACCCATTGAGCAACGAATAAAGGACTGGTACTTCCGGATACCTCACCTGTTCCTTATCTCCTCTTCGTGGAATGACATTCAAAATGAAAATAGTTAGCAGCAATTTTGCTTCAATCTTCAAGTTCCTCCGGTACAAGATGCCACTATAAGTATCGGGCAAAAACAAAGCCGCTAGCATGTTATTCCACCTCAGATGTTTCTCCGGTTTAATCAACAGATCATCAAGACGAGGGAATGTGTAATCGCGAGCAGGTAAACTGTCGTATCTCGCCAAATTCCGTAATGAATTGAATGACATTTCAACCTTTATCCCATTAACCTCGCCCGTCAACTTCATATGGGATGGCCTATCATACTTATTGTATTTGAGGGTTGCCATCCATTCTTGAATCTCATCCATAAACAAATTTTTGTTGTCTTTGTCGTAACAACTGAGCGGCGCCTCCCATCCTAAGGCGCGAAACTGGGCAAATACATTAAACGGCCCAACTCAACCTCTCTAACTTCCCTCTCATAGATAAACGCATCAGCCTTATTTTTTAACCGGTTCATACTGTCATGAAATAGTGTCGGTTGCCATTCATCCGGCTGCTCATCCAATGGACCCGATTCCCACCTTGGCTTATCAGCCGGGTCCAACTCTACCATCTCTTCATCATCACTCTCACTACTATCATCCCTACCCAAGTACCTCCTTTTCTTTGGTTGTTGTTCCGGCTGTTTGCCTTTGCCTTTAGATGAAGAACTAGCTCCAGCTTGTTCCGTAGTTCTCACCATTTTCCTACACATAATGCAAAACAAACAACACAACCAAACACAAAAAGTCAGCCCCTTTTCATCAACAATCCCCACACTTGCTTGTTACTATGGCTGTAGGTGTTTGTGAATACAAAATTTCATAAGTCATTTTAACAAAAATTGGGCATGGTGCCTCTACAATGTAGAGATTCCCAAAAGTTCACAACTTTATCATCAATCGTACATCTACAACCATAACAATGTTCAAGTAACAATTTTTTCATGATAATATCTAAGAACAAGCAAGTGTGTATGAACAAATAACAAAAATAACCTTCCTTTTCACAATGCACCAACAAAAGTAACAACTAAACATCACATACCTTGGATTGAAGATGCTAGAACACAAGTAAAACTAGAACTTCAAAAACCCCCAAAATTTTTGGCCCTAGGGTTTGCAAAACGGAGCAGAAAATGACGTTTTCTCACAAATATCTTCTCAAAATCGGCAAGTACGTGAAAATTCAGCCAAGATAGACCCAAAGTTCACTTCATTTGGCCAAGAATTGAAGGAGATATGAAGATTTGAAGGTTGGAGAGTTGTGGGGTTTCTTAGAGATCTTGTGGGGTTGAAGAAAGTGAAACATGATGTTTGTGGTTAGGGAAGAAGGAAGAAAAATGAGTGGTCAGGGTTAAGTCACGTGAGGTTTTTTTTATAACTGCTGCACATTAAACGACGCTCACATCGCCAGCGGCTACCGTAATTTACGGTGGCCACCTTAAATTACGGTAGACCTCTGGCACACAACTCTACCGTAACTCAGTAGCTAATCACCGTAAGCCCCAAAAAAATTTTACACCCACCGTAAATTACGGTGGCATCTGGGCTCCGCCAAAAACTTCGATTTTAAGTGTTTCTTTTTATATTTTTTTAAGTTTTTTAATTTTTTTTGTGTTTTTATAATTTTTCAAAAACATGGAAAAATTACCATACCCCCTCGAAATTCCTGTGTTGTCCTCAACACGATGTTAGAACTATTCGGGACCCGAATGTCCCCACACTTGTTTCAAACACGGACTTCAAACGAATACGGTAATGCACAAACTAAACAAAACACACAAAATAAAATGCTAACTATGTACACTACTAAACCTGGGCCTCTCATGGTTGATCATCGTCTACCGGTAGTAGAATGTTGCCCGCTTTGTCAAGCTCCAAGTTGTTAATGTCGTTCCCCTCCAAGTGTGGCTTTAACCGATGGCCATTCACCGTTTGTTGTTTCTTGGTTTGCTCATCTTGGATGTCTACATCGCCAAACCTCCCAACTCGCCGAACGACATATGGGCCCATCCATTTGCTTTTAAGTTTGCCCGCGAACATCTTCAACCTTGAGTTGTACAACCATACCTTTTGACCCACTACAAAGGTTTTCTTCCTCAATTTTGCATCATGTACCTTTTTAAGTTTGTCTTTGTAAGCCGATGCACACTCATACGCCTCGTCTCTAATTTCTTCAATTTCACTTAATTGCAACTTCCTCATCTTCCCCGCTTCATCATAATCCGCATTCACCATCTTGATTGCCCAATGTGCCCGATGAGCTAACTCCATTGGCAAGTGACAACCCTTTTCATAAACCATCTGAAAAGGTGTTGTGCCAATTGGAGTCTTGTAGGCCGTTCGGTATGCCCACAACGCATCATCCAATTTGTTCGACCAATCCTTCCTATCTGTTCTAACCGTCTTCATGAGAATCTCTTTAATTTGACAGTTGGACACTTCAACTTGTCCACTCGTTTGCAGATGGTAAGGTGTGGCAATCCGGTGATTCACGCTATACCGCTTCAACAGTTTCCCAAAATTAAAGTTCTTGAAATGCGAGCCACCGTCACTTATGATAACTCTAGGAATGCCAAAACGGGAAAAAATGTTGGATTGAACAAATTTACATACAACCGAATGGTCGTTTGTTCTTGTTGCAATAGCTTCAATCCACTTCGAGACGTAGTCCACCGCCACCAAAATATATAAAAACCCATTGTAATTCAGAAAGGGACCAATAAAGTCAATGCCCCATACATCAAATATTTCCACAACCAAAATTGGTTGCAATGGCATCTCGTCCCTCTTTGAAATGCCTCCCATCCTTTGACAATTTAAACAATTCCTTGCAAATTCACACGCATCCTTGAAAATAGTGGGCCAATAAAAACCACACGACTAAACCCGATAACCCATTTTATGCCCGCTAAAGTGACCTCCACATGCGGATGAGTGGGCATGAGTCAAGATTTCCAACACCTCCGTTTCGGGCACACACCTCCGAATGACTTGATCGGGTCCGATCTTGAAAAGATCCGGTTCATCCCAAATGTATTACTTCACTTGGACCATAAATTGTTGTCTTCGCTTCTTGGTCCAATGATTTGGGATGGCACCCGTGGCTAAATAATTTACACAGTGAGCATACCACGGTGCAACAAAAGTGGATACGGCTAGGAGTTGCTCATCGGGAAACCTTTCATTTATCTCGCTCATATCGTCAATCCCTTCCACCTGGATCCGAGACAAGTGATCCGCCACTACGTTCTCACTTCCCTTTTTGTCTCGGATCTCTAAATCAAACTCTTATAACAACAATACCCACCGGATTAAACGGGGCTTCGCGTCTTTTTTCTCCATCAAATACCGGACCGCGCTATGATCCGAATATACCACCACTTTGCTCCCCCAAATATACGAACGAAACTTATCCAAAGCATACACCACTGCTAATAACTCCTTTTCGGTAATGGTGTAATTCAGTTGCGTTTCGGATAACGTCTTACTTGCATAGTAAATCACCACCGGCTTTTTGTCAACTCGTTGACCCAAAACTGCACCAATTGTAGTGTCACTTGCGTCACACATGATTTCGAATGGCTTGGACCAATCCGGTGGTTGCAAGATGGGAGCTTTCACCAAGTGTTCCTTCAAAACAGTAAATGCTTGCAAACATTCGTCAGTAAAGTCAAATTGAACATCCTTTAACAACAAATTGCATAAAGGTTTAGTAATAACACTAAAACCTTTTATAAAACATCTATAAAAGCCCGCATGCCCCAAAAATGACCTTACTCCCTTAACATTTTTCGATGGTGGCAAAGATGATATTACCCGTATTTTTTCCTTGTCCACCTCCATACCCCTTTCCGATATTACATGGCCTAACACAATTCCCTCTTGCACCATAAAATGACTTTTCTCCCAACTAAGCACTAAATTTTTCTCAACACATCTTTTTAAAACTTTTTGTAGTTTGTTGAGACACGATTCAAAACTAGTGCCGAAAATTGAGAAGTCATCCATAAACACTTCAAGCGACTCTCCAACCATGTCCGAGAAGATACTCATCATACATCGTTGAAAAGTTGCCGGTGCATTGCATAAGCCAAATGGCATTCGCCGAAAGGCAAAGGTACCATATGGACAAGTGAAGGTGGTCTTGTGTTGGTCATCCGGGTGTATTGCTATTTGATTGTACCCCGAATACCCGTCCAAAAAACAGTAATATTTCTGACCCGACAGTTTTTCAATGATTTGGTCAATAAAAGGTAGCGGGAAATGGTCCTTAGAAGTGACGGCATTCAATTTGCGGTAGTCAATACATACACGCCACCCGGTGACCGGTCGGGTGGCAATTTGTTCACCATTTTCATCCTTGACTACTTGAATACCGGCCTTCTTAGGCACAACTTGGGTAGGACTTACCCAAGCACTATCCGAAATCGGATAGATAATGCCCGCATCCAACCATTTAATTACCTCTTTCTTTACTACCTCCCTTAGGTTCGGATTTAATTGCCTTTGAGCTTCTCTTGTCGGTTTTGCATCTTCGGTGGTGATTATCTTGTGCATGACGATTGATGGACTAATTCCTTTAAGATCGGCAATCGTCCATCCGATAGCTCCTTTGTTCTCTTTCAAAACTTCCAATAAGGCTTGTTCTTGCGCCATCTCTAAATTAGAGGCAATAATGACCGGTAGAGTGTCATTATCCCCTAGAAAAGCATACTTCAAATGGCTTGGCAAGTCTTTGAGTTCCAACTTTGGCGGTTCTTCTAGTGATGGTTTAGTACCCGAGCTTATCTCCACCGGTAAGCCTTCAAATTGGTGGGTCCATGGCGGTCGACCTTCTTTCAAAGCCATAGCATCCTGTTTTTCCTCTTCAACCCTTAGCGCACAAGCATGTACCTGTTCAGAAAAATCACAAAGACAAACATCCATACTATCCTCCTCGTACTCGTGTGGGTTGCATCCGTCGACTAAATCTGCCATGAAACACTCATCAACACCAACAGCATTAGAATTGTTAGTAAAAACATTCAAGCGCATTTTTAGATTCCCAAAAGTCATATCGACTGTACCAAATCTACAATCGATCACAGCATGCGCGGTGCTAAAAAAATGGCCGACCCAAAATAACATTTTGTTGTTGTTTTGGGTCCGCGGATGGGTAGTCCAATACTAAAAAGTCAACCGGGTAGTAAAACTTATCAATTTTCACAATCACATTTTGAACCATCCCCCGAGGTAGCTTATGAGACAAATCGGCCAAAACAACCGTTGTCTCCACCCTTGCTAACGGACCAAAGTCGTATTGGTCATATAAGCCCCCCGGTAAAATGCTCACCCCGGCTCCAAGATCTAGTAACGCCTTTGCCATTTGAAAATTACCAACTTGTATATTTATCAATGGCGTGCCCGGATCTTGGAGCTTAGGAGGTAGCTCCCCATTCAAAACCGCACTTACTTGCCCGGTCAAATCCACCCGCTTAGGCATTTTCTTCTTTTGTTGCCTTTTTTGTGTGCATAACTCTTTTAAAAATTTTGCGTATGCGGGTACTTGTTTTATTGCATCAAGTAATGGAAAATTAATTTTTACTTGTTTAAACATGTCCCATAATTCTTCTTTTTGGGGACCTCGTGATGCAATAAAATTTTTTCTACCCGGGTCAAGTAAAGCCGATGGAAACGGGACTTGACTCGGTTCACCTTCATCTTTTTCATTCTTTTCATTTTCACCCAACCCTTGTTTTTTAACATTTGATTCTTTAGATATGACCGGTGAAACTTCATCATCGTCACTTTCATTTCCCGTGACGTCCTCAACTACCCCTTCCACCAAACCCGGTGACAAATTGGCTTTGAATTCTTTGCCACTTCTTAACACACTATCATGATGAACATTAACATTACCTCGTGACGAACCATGGGAAGGATTTACCTTTGTATCACTAGGAAGTTGACCTTTGTTTTTCTTTAATTCCGCCACGTCGGTTGCCAATTGACCCATTTGGGTTGTTAATGTTTGAATGCTTTTGTCACGAACCTCATCCTTTTGTATCCGGACGTCATCAAGTTGATTCCGTTTTTGCATGTCTTGTTGCATTGCCCGAAGCATATCCATGACTTCATTCCCGCTTGAGGAATTTTGACCCGAACCACTTTGACCCGTTTGTTGAAATTGCCCTTGGTAGCCAAAGTTGTTTCCACCTCTATAATTGCCTTGATTGTATTGTTGACGAGGTGCAAAATTACCCTGAGCTCCTTGAAAGTTGGGGTTAGCTTGGTTTGCCACGTTCCCGTAACGGAAATTAGGATGGTTTCGTAACCCGGGGTGGTAGGTGTTGGAGTTCATATTGAAATTTTGACCACCCCCTTGAATTGCATTCATTTCCTCTACTTGCTCATCAACCACTCCCACTACACAAACTTCCGCTCTGTGGCCTATTTCGTTGCAATTAGTGCACACGTTGTACACTTGATTCGTAGTTTGAACATTGCCACTCTCTACTCCATGCACTTGTGGCCTTTGTATCACATGCCTTGCCCGTCTTGAGGATTGGGCCTTCCTTTTGGAAGTTACCGCCATTTGTTCTAAAAATTGCCAATCAACATGTTCAAAATTTGTACCGAATGTGCCGTTAGTAATTGACATCAAGTCACGTGCATCCTCCAAACTCAACCCTTCGTGAAATGCATTCAACAACTTCCAAACTTGGATACCGTGATGAGGGCAATTTCGTAGCATCATATTGAACCTTTCAAACACTTCGTGAAACATCTCCCCCGATTGTTGTTGGAAGCTTCTCAAACCTCTCCGTGCATCATTAGTCTTTTGGGAAGTGTAAAACTCATCCAAGAAAATCTGTTGCATATCGGCCCATGTGAAAATTGATGCGGAGGGTTAAGTGTGAAACCATCTTTTTGCTTTGTCTTCCAAAGAAAATTGGAAGAGAACCAACTTGACATCATCCGAAGAGAACCCTTGGCCTCCAATCGTGTTGCAAATAGAATCGTATGTCTCCAAATGGAAATAAGGTTCTTCCGTTGCTAATCCCTTAAATTTTGGTAGACTTTGGAGGGCGGTTGTTCTTACTTCAAAAGTTCTTCCGTCCGCATGATGAGGAATCACTACCGGCGAAGGGTTGTTAGTGATAATAGGCCGGAAGTGAGCTTCGATTCCCCGTACTACTTCACGGTGATGTCTTCAAGGGGCACCCAATGGTGCTCTAGGTTGACCCATTTGCACTTGCATAGGCCCTTGAGGAGCAAATGGTGGTTGATATTGATATTGATGCATTGGTGGTTGTTGTTGAATCGGCCCTTGAAATTGCGGTTGTGTATTTTGAGGCCACACTTGATGTAGCGGTGTAGGGCGTTGCAGTTGTGGCCCTTGTGGTCTAATATGTTGCACCCCGACCGGTAATCTACTCGTGTCTTGAAATTGTTGAATCGGTTGACTTTGTTGACCTGCTCCTCCTTGAGGTCCCAAATATCCTCCATCGCCCCAATAATAGAAACCTTCCTCTTCATACGCTCTAAAATCCTCTTCATAACCATCATCATATCCGTCCCCTTGAATACCCGAGGATTGCCCGAATGGAAGGGATAAGTATTGAAAGCCCAATTGGTTAGATGGTCGGTAAGATGAAGTAGCATGGACAATGGTTGAATTGGGTGGTATTGGATAAGTAGAGGATGATTGACCCGTAGTTGGGGGAAAGAAGTGTGAAAATGGTGGAATTGTGGTAGAAGGGCTAAAGGTAAGATTGGGTTCAACTTGAGTAGTGATCAGTTGTGTGGTGTTGGTTGGTGTAGTGTCATGAGTTGGAGTAGGATTTGTAGTGGTATTAGGCATGGTGGTGTTTGGTGATGGTTGTGTGGAAGTAGGTATGAATGATGAGGTCGTTTGACCCGTTGTGGGTGGTATTTGAGATTCTTGCATAATGTTTCGTGGTGTGATGGGTGAGGTAGGTGAACCAATAATTATGTTTTCTCAAACTAAAACTCGGTTTTGCCTTAACGTTCTCTCAATTTCCGGATCAAACGATAGTGGTGACGACTTGTGAGAGCCTCTAGTATACATACACCTGTAGTACCTGCACACTAAACATAACCAGCGTAAACCCGAAAATAACAAAACAAAACTAATAAACTAACACACGTTGCGCACTACTCCCCGGCAACGGCGCCAAAATTTGACGTGCTGTCGTAGTACACGCAAATTTAATCCAAATTACAACAAGTAGATAGCAGTAAATGGGTATCGAACACAGGGAGTTTGTGGAAAATGTGTTGATTCTATAGTTTTGCAAATTAACTACAATTAACCTAATGTGCAGAAATTAAAGATCAAGAGTTTGGATTGTTGGATTTAAAACTAAGTTATCAACTAATTATTAATCAAGATTGGATTTTTAATTCAGATTATGAGAACAATGATCATCCTAGGGTTCAGTTTCTTTTAACACTTGTGCAAAGTTCCAACTAGAAAGAGTTACATAGACATAACTCGTGCATAAATAAATGTTGTGATAAAAGGGAACAAAGTACTCGGATTATATCAATGCGAGGTCGTTTCCCGATGATCAATCAATCAATATCCAACCCTAACCCTTCCCGTGATATCTCGATTGTCAATGACACCAAGAATGTACGATTTAGACTAGAATTGCAATACCAATCAACAAGCTACAAACAATTATGCATACACCATGATAAACAAAGCAAACATACCAAGTTATCATTCTAGAAATAAAGGAATAAACACACAAGAGTTATAGGAAACCTTCACCTTAGATGATCACCACAAATTTAGCCGGACATTGTTCGGTGGATCATCATAACATCAAAGTAGAAGTTCATACAAATCAAAAACTAAAACCGAATGTTAGAATTGTTCCCAAATAGTATCCAAAGCCAAAATTCGCCCCCAAGGTGCAGAGAAAACGTTCCAATCATCAATAATGTGAAAAGACACTTGAAAACGGTTTTAATGAGGCAGTTACGCTTTTGCTCGTCATCTCTACCGTAACTTACGGTAGCTACCGTAAGTTACGGTAGACCTCAGAATGTTACGGTGGTTCTTTCCTGTGTTACGGTGGGAAAATACATGTTTCAGGGCCACCGTAATTTACGGTACCCACCGTAAATTACGGTGGAGCCCTGAATTCTTTGTTTCTTCTCTTCTTTCCTTCCATGCATGACCCGTTCCACTCCGTTCCATCCAAAACAACGTTTTATCCATTTTTAAGCTCCAAAGTGTACCTGAAACATAAGCAAATGTAGTCATCTAATTCAAGATAATTACACGATCAAGTGAGGGATAAACTCGTCTTTTAACATCATTAAGGGTTGTCCTATGGACCACCCGTCACACGCCCATGTTTTTTTTTCCTTCCGTCAATTTTAGATTATATTTTTATACCTAAGATATGATTGTTATTATTTGTCCTGCTCTCATATATTATTTTGCAAAAAAAAAAATAGGAAATTGATGACGTGGAGTTTGAGGCATTGGATAGTTCTCACAATGACATAAGTATTCCATCCAGTATATGGATACCCAACTACCAATCATGTGTAAACCTTTCTATGAATCGGCAAAAGTAATCACATGTTACTAAATTTAATTTTTTACACCTGTTATTATACTATTGTTCTCATGACTGAAATGTTGTTTTTAGGTTTGCAAGTTTGAAAGAACAACAAAAGGGTAAATGCATTAAAGAATTGGAAGTGGGATGAGGTGATACACATTAATAGTGAAACCGAAGATCTGGAAGAGGATGTTACACCTGTGATAAAAAGAGCTAAGCATGCTTGTGTTTCGGTGCACGGTGTACAAGAACTTAATCGTGCTTGAATACCTTAGTGTTTGAATTTTGTTTTTTTTGTTTCATGCAATGACTTTTAACTTAACATTGTGTTATTTACTTGTCTAAGTATGTATAAACAAACAAGGTTTTATATCGTGTTATTATTAGCCAATGATGAATTGCTTACCATCATTCTTTTTCCAAGAACAAAATTCCAACAATTCACTAGTGAATCAGAGCAGTTTTTGAAAGTTGTAAGAACTAAGAGATCTAGGCAGTTAAGTCTTGGTTATCTTTTTCTTTCAAGCTTCAATTTTATAGTTGCATTGCCGTTTTCATGTCAGTTATTTACACTTTATTGTTTTCTTATTTACAATTCAAATATGATAAAGAGTTGTCACCACAGTTGTTGCTAACTAGGTGATAAGAGTTGTATGCAAATGGCCTTTTACTTCTATAACATGAATTTAACTATTTTATGTTACCAAGTTAACTTTGTGTCTCTGGTATACAGTGGTATTTTTTTCTTTGTATCCTAGTCTAAATATTAGTCTAATTCATGTTGATATATGGTTAAATTTAGATTTCTTTCAACTTACGTTTTATATTCTATAACAATTATTAACCTATTTAAATATACTTTAAGTATAGACACACCACTAAAAGGAAATAAAGATTTTTGAGAATGCTTCACGAAGGGTGAACTTATCTTGGACTCATAAGTCAAACGAGTTGTACTTTATCTTTAAAGAATGACACTTTTGTTTGTAATGTTGTTTAAACGTCAATTGTACCATTATAAAACAATATTGATAAAATGTGAGACGTGCTTGAAAATATTATAAAACAAAAAATAGAGTTTAGTTAAATGGTACGACCGTTACTATTAAGTTAGTCAAGCAAAACAAATACTAAGTTTAATTTTGAAGCTTTGGACAATTGTGTCTGAACACTTACATGAACAATTGATTTAATGATGTTTATGAGACTCGCTTCAGTTATTTTATTTTGTTTTATTCTTATTTATAAATCAAGTAGAATATACTGCCTTACCGTACATGACTGTTACGGTGTTATATTTCAGCTGACTATGGGTGTTTTTCATGTTTTAGTAGTCAATGGCCACTTTACGACAATTCAATATGAGTTATCGAAGATGTCTCCAATCTTGCTTTATGTAGATTTTGGTGTCAATTTGAGAACTAATTTATTTAATGATTTAGTGTAAATTTGAGAACTGATTTATTTAAAGATTTAGTGTAAATCCAACAACTGTTTAATTCTTTCCAAATGTTATTTTCTTAAAGATTTATTTAAAGATTTAGTGTAAATCCAACAACTGTTTAATTTTTTCCAAATGTTATTTTCTTAAAGATAACCGATTAACCAATCCATCACTCCACTAACCTCATGACATGTTTTTATTTCAGTTTCCTACAAGTTGTTTGTCTTTCAGCCTATATAATAGGGACCCCTTCATAACCAAAAAAATAATAATAATACCCACAATTGAAATTATGGACGAAAACACAAATTAAACAAGTGATAAATTTGTCCATGTGAGATGCAATTAATACTTATCTTGCTTTCGCTTTAATGTTTGTGTCGTCTATTTACATGAAAAATTTGGGTCTACTTTTATTAATTCTCTCTTTTAGGTTGTGAAAACTAACACTGACGTCGAGGACCTGCAGCAGATGTTGATTAACCAGGCAAATGAACAAGCAAAGGTTTATTTTAATCATCTTATTAGTTTTTACTCATTATCATCATATTATTTTATTATCTGTTTCTACTTAATTTCAGACATGTAGTGACAGTGTAGAGATTATTTCATTCGGCTCATTTATGTAACATCCCGAAAATACAAGACTTCATAATAAAATTTAAAACGTGAAATAAACAAGAACAAATTAACTAGGAATAGATAACCCAGTTAGATATGAGTCTTGTGATATCAAATAAATGGATGGAAAAATCTTAAATCATAAAGAGAGCATTAATTGAGGGACTAGAATGGTTAAACTTTAAACTTGAATTATTAGTAAATAAAATAAACTCCAAACACACACCTAAGTGAGTGCCTGGATCGATCAGAACACAGGAGCGTCCAAGAGCTCCTCTCCAAGCCCTAGTTCACTAAAAATTTATCAATTGGAGGTTTAATTCAGTCCCAAATCGAATTCTAACCACGAATTAGTGATCACCTCCTCGAAAGGATCATAAGGTATGCAAAATTTTGATGTTTTGATTCATCCTAAGTTCTAGGTTAATTATGAAAAATCGAAATTGAGCTTGATTGTGTCTTGCGTGAATGTAATTTGAAGAGATATGGTGTCTAGGGATGAACCCTAGGTGAAATCTTGGTAAAAGATTGCATGATAATTATAGAGTTCATAACCACCATTGTAGGTGATTAGTGAACTTGAAGAAAACTTGATATACCCTAGAATTATGATCTTGTTCTAGCATAATCTGAATTTAAGAGTAAATTTCAGAAATATTGATGTTAAGACATGTGTAGAATTGTCTAATTGAAGTTAATTTAGATCATGATTACAAGTCATGAACTTAGTTTTGATGATATAAAAATCTGACCCCCTAGGTGTTTGATAAAACGCCTAAGTGAGGATTAAAATGTTAAAAGTTGGGTAAAAACGCAGATTCGATTATTATAGAGAATTATGCGTAAAAGCTTATAAAAGGGTTCTAAACTTATTGTGAATTGAACTCTTTAGGCAAAGAATCCGGACCGTCAAGCGGACACGCCGGAGGAGATACGCGTTTGAAGAGTGTGCTCTAAAGGTACGTGACTTTAGTCTCGTTAAATTATGCATACATGTTTGGGTTAAATGTATAAATGGAATTGTAGCGTAATAGATGCGTTTGATGTGTCTTTAAAGTGGCGAAGTTCACTCGACAATCAAACGGGTCGAAATAATGGTTGGAAATGGGTTTGACTTATTAATAAAGTGATGGCTTTCACTAGATAGTCAAACGGGTCAAATTGATGTCTCGAAAAGATCACATGAGTAGAATCTTGAAAGTCTCGTGTTTTGTTAACCTTTGGATTCACTACACCAATGAATTTGGCTATGATATTCCAAGTTTGTAAATCCGGGATGTCGGATCAAACAATAGAAGTAAGTTGAAAATGTCGCTTGAAACGGAATGCTTGAATTCCGAGAAAACTAGTTGTAGCTCTAATGAAACACAAAGCCATGAATGGCGTAACTATGCCAAGGTTATAAGCCCGGGAATGGGGTAACTATCTCTAAAAGCATTAATAAACTGAAACGTGGTATTATGCAATTATAGCTAGTGGGTCGGATAATCGAAATAAGGGAATCGCATACAAACCACTGGTAACTTGATTTCCGTGACGTGAAATTTACATGGTTAGATCCGTAATTTTATTACGGACTCATAGGAAAAAGAATAGACTAAAACGGACAACCGAGTAAAAAGTTATGATCATTTAAAGTTAGAAAATTGAAATTTTCCGGAGCTGGGTAAAATGCAGGTCCAGAAACTGGACCTGCTGGAAACTGCACTCCCCCGCGCCACGCGAGGGGAGCATAAGGTACTGGCGCGACACGCGGGGCCTCCCACGGCACGCGAAAGATGGTGCCGAGTCCGGCGTGTGGCTCGACGGACTAAAATCCAAGATTTTTTTGATTTTGTTACGTTTATGTTATTAGAGCTTGTCTAGGCTCGGTTAACATAGTCAAAAACTAAATTTTTGTATGGTTTTAACCTCAGGTGATGCTCGTTAGTTTTGGTTGCCGATAAAGCGTGAAATCAAGAACCGAACACCATATTTGAAGCTTCCGCATTAAACTAAACTTGTCTAGACAATGATGTTTTGTAAACTCTTTTAGTTGTGATCACTTAAACTAGATGGTTGCTTATGTTGATCTACTAAACTATGTGTAACTTAACTAAGTTTTGCTAATTATGTGTTTAATTTTAAAAAGCCCTTATTTTGTATTTAAAATATCAAAGATTTAAGACGAGTGTTACAAGTTGGTAATCAGAGCTCAAGGTTGTTAACAAAGTGTGTTCGGTTCAAGCTTGATCAAGCATCCGATAAGAGTAAATTGTGTTAAATAGATTTGTTAAATATAGGAAGGAAACATGAATTGACGTGCACGGGAAGAATGTGTTAACACAATCAAACCCGGAAAGTGCATTAAATAAGAATGGTTAAAACAAGTTATGAACTTGATTAAACCGAAGTAAATAAACCATATGCTATAGATGAAATGTTTAACGCTCGATGTAAACATTTCAGTTTAAAGATGACGGATACAAATAACGATGATGCGGTGCCGAGAGTGTTGGTGCATGCGTCTGTCGACTTCGTCTTGTATCGAGTCTTGTACGTAGAATGTTAAATCAGGGCGCGTAGTTTGAGATTTTAGGTTATTTCGTTTGAACATGAGATTTCGCTTGAATGGACATTTCATGTGATTCCGCTCGAAATGACATTTCGCTTGAAATGTTATTTCGCTTAGAACCTTCTCAAGCGAAATCAGGTCTCTTATAAATACCTCTCAAGCGAATTCATTTGTAACGATTCCGGTTAGAGCAACGAAGTGCTGCCAAAGTGTCGTCTCGCTGTAAAACGTCATTATATCAATAATACGACAGTTTAAAGTGTATATTGTGCTGAATTGTCCTCAGAATGCATGTTTCCGCCTTTCATTTTGATTAAAACTCTTCTGATATACTCGTTCGGGTCCGAAAACGGTCCTATAAGTGATATCAGAGCTCAGGAAGAAGAGTTCTTACCAATTCAGCTGAAAATTCTGATTTCTACACCTTCTTTTTCAAATTGAACTTGATTTTACGGTCAAAATGTCCTGATTTTCACACATAGTGTGCGCAATACTGTTTTAACAAAGCCTTGAAAGTTTCAGGTCTAAAATCGATCTAATTCAGGTAAAAATTGAGATTTCGCTTGAAAATCAGCTTGAGATGATGACATCAGCAGCTATTTCGCTTGAGATATTGTGTTGATTTTGCTTGAAATAACACTTTGGATCTTATTTCGCTTGAGAATTTGAACTGATTTCGCTCGAATTGGTATTTCGCTTGATACATTGAGTTGATTTCGCTTGAGCACAGTATTTCGCTTGAAAGTTCTTCCTGATTTCGCTTGTATAGTGCTATTTCGCTTCAAATGAGATTTCACTTGAGTTTGTGATTCCGCTTGAAAACACTGGTTGAAAATTTCTTGAAAAACCGAAACATGGAAGAGGATTTTTTCAACGCATTCGCTACCCCGATTACCCCGATTAATCTTGCACAGAACACGATGTTGGAAAATGAAACGCGGACGATGCAAAAACCGCCTAAACTCATGAACATCGAGGAGTATAAGGGTTGAGAAGGACGGTTTGAGAACTGGGTACAAGTAAATTATCTAGATGCTTGGGAATGTGTCGAGACAAAATATGTGAGACCAATGAATGATGACCAAGATGTTATTGCAATCAAAGATCTAAGTGCCGATAATAGAAAGAAACACAAAGATGAGAAAATGATGCTAAGTTTACTACAACAAGCAGTGAAAGAAGATATCTTGGTTCTATTGCAACACAATGGAACTTCGTATTCAATCTGGAAAGTATTAAAATCGAAGTTTAAAGGAAGTGAAGAGATGGTCAAGAACAAAAAGTCGCTTTTAAAGAAAGAATTCGATCTGTTTCGTGGTTTGAAAAATGAAAGTACAAAGCAAATTATTGAGAGATACTGCAATTTGCTAGCCAACATGAGGAGATTGAGCATCGAGAAAGATAATGAGAGTTGATTGACAAATTATCTGATGCTTTGCCATATGAGACTTGGGGCACTTATCTCATGATGTTAAGGAACAAGAAAGGTTTTAGCAATCTGACACTGAGCAAATTCATTGAAAAAATTGAGGCTCAGGAAATGGAACAAAGAAAAGCTTTAAGAATGAGAGATTTTGATGGTGAACAAGACATCGGACTTTATTACAAAGGTGGAGTCAGTGATAAAACCACCAACTTGTCACCAAAGATTGAGACAGCATTTAATGCCAAGAGTTCATCTGGAATTTCATCCAAAGGATCAAACAGCAACACAAGTTTTTAATCATATCCATCATTTGATCCAAACATTTCAGCAACCAAGAATGGCAAAAAGCTACAATGCAATATTGTTTTGAATCTGGAAAATGATGAGGATTATTCAGCAGAAATTGCTAAGAGTCACATGTCATTGTTGGGAACTGTGTTGGAATCTTATGGTAGTTTTGTTGCAGGTCGGATCGGGAATCCAATGTTGACAAAAGAGGATTACGATCAAATAGATGCTGAAGAGATGGAATTGATGGACATAAAGTGGTGTTTGGCAAGTGTGTTGAGACGAGCTGAGAAATTTAAGCAGATCACAGGAAGAGATGATTTACGTGAAGCTAAGGTTTCTACTTTAGGCTTTGATAAATCTAAAGTCACTTGTTTTCATTGCAGGGAAAAAGGACACTTCAAGAGGGAGTGCAAAAACCGCGAAGCAAGTGGAGCTCAAAATCCGTTCAACAACAATGATTACTACCGGAAGGCCATTTATCATCAAGTTGCTCAACAACAACAAGAACCACAAGTGGCACATGGAAGAAAAGTGATTGAAGAATCTTCAAAGAGAGCTTGTATGGTGAATCAGGATGACAAAAAGCCAACAAAAGGTTTCAATTGGGACAAATATATCTCATCTGATAGTAAAGCATGCCTGATTAACCAAGATGATGAAAAGTTACCGGAAGGATTTAACTGGGAAGGTTTTAGTTGGGATGATTATTATCCAAACAAAACTACAAATCACAAAGCTTATGTCGCTCGTGTTGAAGAAGATAGTGATGATGATAGAGAGTATCATGCAAGAAGTTTGGCAGCTGATTTGAAATTGATAGCAGAAAGCGATAGTGAAGATTAAAAAGTTAAAAAGAAAAAGAAAAAGGTCAAAACACCAGTCAGTAGTGATGATGAAGAAGTACCTGTGATAAAGAAAAAGTTGAACATTCCAAAGTTCAAAGTTGATGCAGAAGCTAACGCTAAAAAGATTCCAGTGATTTGTGAGAATTGTGAGATTATCAAGAAGAAAAACAATGAACTGATTAACAACATAAATCAGTTGAAGGAATCTTATGATGTTCTGAACAAAGCCATGAATCAATACAATCAATCAAGTGAAGAACAGGCAACAGCCATGAAAACACTTCAAGGAGCTTTCATGATAAAGCAGAAAGTTGTGATCAACTACATTGAGAAGTGTGCTGTGCTAGAACAGAAACTCGAAACTCAAAGAATTGAAACTGAAAGAGTTAATCGTTTATTGAAAAGTTACTCATGTACTTCTTATGTCATTGACAGGATCTATCCAACTGTTGAAGGCATGAAGGTTTTTGAAGATGATGAATTGACTGAAGAACAGAAGGTTTCTGAAGAAAAGAAGAAGGATTCTAAAGTGAATGATTCTGGTAAGAAACAAGGTTTCAGTTACAACAACTGTCCACCCCTGCTTGAAAATGGATATTCTCTAAGAAATCCAAATTCAGAAAGAGTCGAAAAGGCAACAAATTTACAGTGGGAGTCGGAGTCTTCAGTTAACTTACCAGATAATATTGATGTCACGTTTACATCATCTGACACTGATCATGAGTCCGAGTTAATAAAGAAAGTGGTCGATCAGGTGTTGGAAAAAGACGAATCCGAGGAGTCAAAGTCGGAGTCTATGTCAGAGTCAAAATCTGAGTCGAGCATTCCGAGTCAAACCGACAAACAGGGCAAAAGAGTTTACAATAAAGAATTTCTTTTATCAAAATCTAATTTGAATGACGAAACATTCAAAGTTGCATATACATTGAATAATTCTGACAAATTATATTCTGATGAGGAATTTCCAATAAGAGGTGTTAAACTAGAAATGATAAAAAAGGTTTTCAAACTAACAAAAATTAATATTTCTGAAATAAATGATGTAAATCTTAATGATAAACCTAACAAGTACACCTCAAGAGTTCAACAAAGAGAAAACAAGAAAAAGGGTTACAGTTCTGGTTCTGGTTATCGAAAGAAACCAAACCATAACGGTAATTTTAAAAAGAAAGGTCTTGGTTTTATTCCATCGGAAAAACAGAAAAATGAAAAATATGTTCGAGATTTTAAATCAAAAATGATATTTTTTGCAGGTATGTCTGCTGAGGAGGAACAAAAGAGTCCATTATGGAAGCAATCTAACAGAGAATTCCTTGCAAAGAAGCAAGAAGAGATGAAGACTGCTGATCAGATGAAAGATTGTTCCAAGGCAATAAAATCAAAACAGAGAGTTTCTTGTAACTTGAAAGATAAAAAGGTTGAGTTTGAACCACTAATTGACAGATCTAAATTTTTCAAAAATTCAATTTTTGAGATTGGTGAATGTTCAAACCGGTTTTACAAGAAAAAAGGAAACCTTGACAATCAGAAATGGGTTGTTAAGAAGTCTGATGATAGTTCTAGCGATGATTCTGATAGTTCAAAATCAGAGGAGCTATCTTCTGGCAATGAATTTGATTCCACAAAATCAGAGGAGCCACAGGTTGAGATTAAAAGTGAAAAATCAGTACCGACTGTGGATGATGTGAATTTTCCACCACTTCGGGCTGAAAATTTTAAGAAGAAAGTTGGTAAAGTTGAGATTTCAAATCAATTCTTTTCTGAAAAGAATGAATTTGATATTGAAAAGGCATTTAATTCCAAAGTTCATAACATTTTTGGAAAGATGGTTGACAGGAAGGTCAAGGGAGTCAAGGAGTTTTACGAGAAGAAAACGAAGAAACAAGGTAAAGTATCATCCTGGACTTGCCGGAGTTCCCAAGTTGATAATTGTGGAGCATGAATCGGCATTATTCTGGTAAAATTGTTTGTGAACTAGTTTGACTTGTCGGAACTCCCAGGTTGGTAAGTGAGGAGTAGGAATCGGCATTCTGAGAATTCAACCTACATGAGGTTTTAGTTGGTAAACCAAGTGGTTGAAAAAGGTTTTTACCTGTAAGTGGTAAATCAAGGACATTAAGTTGTACTTGCATTTTCCTACAAGTGGTTGAAAAACAATGTGATGAATCAAACCGCTAACCTACAAATGGTAAAATCAATCAACAAAACTTATTTTCCGGAAAAACCATTTGATTAAAACAAACTTAAGTGTTTTGAAATCAATGGGAAAATAGTTTGTTGTGAGGGGGAGTTCTGATTGTTTATGTCAAGTGGATGGCGAATTGAAGCGATTCGATATTAGTTGTCATGTTGTTTGTACAGTTTGTTTTCAAATTTCCTCTAAATGTGTTTGAATTTTAGGGGGAGTAAGAAATTTTCTGAAAATCCAAAAACATTTGAAAATTTGAAAAAGTCAAAAACATGATAAAATTCAAAAATGAGTTTTGTGTCAAAAGAAGAGGAAATGATAGTACATCAGTGGACTTTCACAACATGCTAAAGAAATGGAATGTTAAAAATGTGATAAACGGTCTCACTGATGATGTGCCAGTAGGTTTTTACACATTTAGTAGATTGTGACGAGATATAAACCTAAATTTCAAACTTGCTTGTATCGTGGGGAACATCTCTCGGATATATGGGTAACCCCTGAAATCTTGTTTGAAAGGTCCCTCTTTCTGAGATACTAGGTCTTTATATTCAGTGATATCTTGGGTATTATCCCGGGACTTCTGATAATGCGGAAGCAATGGCCTAGTCCCCGGAGAATACTTTACGCTTGCTTGAAATATAGCTTATCCTCAGCATAAAAAATGATAAATCATTGAAAAAATATGTAAATCATGTGTTGTTGTAAAAAAGATCCTCTAATGGGGACACACCAAAAGTCGAAGCCGTCATCTCTCTGCTAAACGGGAGTTCTGACCTGAGCTCTCACGGTTCCTCGCAATTAAGCCCTTACAGATATCATCTGTGGTATACTCACCTGTAAGACTGAATATTGGGATATGGATACGGGAGTATATTCTGAGGTGGGACACGCGATTAAGTTTAAGTGCTTAAGACATTAATCTCGTATCTCGAAACAATTGAACTTTGTATGAGAATTTAAGTGGATCAGTATACTGACAATCTAAGTGAATCGTTTAGAACTTAAAATGATTAAAGCTTAATGGTGTTGGTGATTTGTCTCATAAACTGATATGATCCTCTTACACAAACTCACAAAAATATTGTTTGTAAATATTTCTTCTCTGCATTCATTACATTCAAAAATCCAAAAAGATTTTAGTGTGTTTTAGCATAATTTTTTTTTAAAAAACAAAAAGATTTTCGACAACTGGTGTTGGAGAGCTAATTTTCAAAATTCCAAGTGGTAGACATAATGAACAGATGGTTTGGGAGAGTGTGTTGTTTTGATAAGAAGAACGATATTTCTTCAAGTGGTTTCATCAGAGATCTACATTGTAAAATCATTCTTTGTTTGTATAATTCTTGCAAGTGGTTCATTAGATGATGAAATTGTTTTTACAAGTGATCATCAGAAAATTTATTTTGAGGTAGAGGTTGTGCAGGTAATCCAGATTTCGATCCTGAGCAAATTTTGAGCCAGGTTACGATCTTGGAACTGCTGATACTAATGAAATTAAGGAATCAAGAGATCTGATCAAGTGATAGAGAGACAGGTTCCGATACCTGAGGATTCTGTGATTTTAACAATCCAGACTGCGATCCCAGCATATTGAAAGGGGGAGTCTGAAGACATCTAA
Source organism: Helianthus tuberosus (assembly GCA_030545235.1). Classification (NCBI taxonomy): domain Eukaryota; kingdom Viridiplantae; phylum Streptophyta; class Magnoliopsida; order Asterales; family Asteraceae; genus Helianthus; species Helianthus tuberosus. The sequence goes on along the minus strand of JARYGA010020887.1, from coordinate 1,189 downwards.
AGAAAGGAGTGTGTTGGTGCAGGTAATGATAGAGTCAGGAATCGATATTGAACCTGTGGAGCACAGAGCTAGGTTGTGATTCTGGAAGAAAGAGAAGAGAGAGATTTGAGGATGCTTACAGCGTCAGATACTTCAAATGAGAAGCTCTTAGGCTGATAAAGACTGAAGATGCAAAGACTCGACACTGAAGACTCGTCAACATTCGAGGGGGAGTCTGTTGGTGCATGCGTCTGTCAACTCCGTCTTGTATCGAGTCTTGTACGTAGAATGTTATATCAGGGTGCGTAGTTCGAGATTTTAGGTTATTTCGTTTGAACATGAGATTTCGCTTGAATGGACATTTCATGTGATTCCGCTCAAAATGACATTTCGCTTGAAATGTTATTTCGCTTAGAACCTTCTCAAGCGAAATCAGGTCTCTTATAAATACCTCTCAAGCGAATTCATTTGTAACGATTCCGGTTAGAGCAACGAAGTGCTGCCGAAGTGTCGTCTCGCTGTAAAACGTCATTATATCAATAATACGACAGTTTAAAGTGTATATTGTGCTGAATTGTCCTCAGAATGTCTGTTTCCGCCTTTCATTTTGATTAAAACTCTTCTGATCGACTCGTTCGGGTCCGAAAACGATCCTACAGAGAGTCACCGAGTAAGTGAGAGAAGTGATTGCTGAGGAGGTCGGAAAGGCAATCGAAAATAGTTTGTCGGGTTTCATTGATAAAATCCAAAACACGGTATTATCAGTGGTGGATGAGAGAATCAAGAAATTGGAGGATAATACCAATTTAGCAAAGGAAAAGTCGGGAGGACGAAAGCCTTGTTCATACAAGGAGTTCATGGCGTGCAAACCGCCAATTTACAATGGAGAAGTTGACCTGATAGTATGCCAACGATGGCTAAGCGATATCGAGGGAGTGTTCGAAAGGACCCATTGTGATACAGACGACTACGTAGCCTATGGCACAGGTTAGTTAAGCGAAAGACTGGTGGGATAACAAGAAGAAAGAAATGGGAAGTGAAGCGGCTAAGGCTATGACATGGGATGAGTTTAAGACGCCGTTTCTTAAACATCATAGCCCCAAGGCAGTCATTAACAAGATCAAAGAAGAATTTATGCAGCTTAGACACAAGGGTGAGTCCATCGACAAAATCACGGGGACGTTCATGGATAAAATGAAGTTTTGTGATG